>CAUYQU010018870.1:0-123387 GCA_963574635.1 Cheracebus regulus
TTAAAAGTTACTGACCTTTGCAAGGCACCAGAGAGGCAGAAACCTATTATATTTGCACAGTCACAAGAACGGGCACAGGACCCAATAGCGGGTAAACAAAGTCATAAATTAGATACAGAAACTGGACACATTGTCCTGTCAGACCACACACAGGCCACATCACAGTCTCACAAAGTTCTTTTTATAATTCCTTTACCTGCAGTTCCTACTTTCCCATAGCTTGACTGCCTCCAACAGGAAACTGTGTCCGGGCTCAAGCTCACCATACGGTGAGGCCCAATTCTGAGGGGTCTCACATGGGAACGAACCCCACAGTTGCACAGCAGTGTGACTGCACTAATGCCCCTGAACCCGTCTACTTAAAATGGTTACAATGGCAAATTTTATGCTACATACTCATGTAGTTCACCACAGAAAGAAAAGAAACTCTGGCCAGGTGTGGTGGCTCACGCTTGTAATTTGAGCACCTTGGGAGGCGGAGGCGGGTGGATCACCTGAGGTCAGGAGTTCGAGACCAGCCTGATCAATGTAGTGAAACCCCATCTCTACTGAAAATACAAAAATTAGTTGTGTGGAGTGGTGGGTGCCTGTAATCCCAGCGACTCGGGAGACTGAGGCAGGAGAATCGCTTGAACCCGGAAGGCGGAGGTTGCAGTGAGCCGAGATTGCACCACTGTACTCTAGCTTGGGCGACAGAGCAAGACTCTATCCCCCGCCCAAAAAAAAAAAAAAAAAAAAGGGAAACTCTTCTGGTATCAGACAGAGAAATACTAATATGAAAAGAGAGAATCCCACGTGAACTTGGTATGAATTTAGGAGGTCTGGGTAAGACAGCTCACTCTAGAGGAGCAGTGTGGGGTGCAGCCAGGGAGCTGGCTGGCCTGGGGTAGCGGTTCTGGAAAGACAGGAGGTGAGTCCTGCTTTCCCTTGGCATTG
Organism: Cheracebus regulus; assembly: GCA_963574635.1. Classification (NCBI taxonomy): domain Eukaryota; kingdom Metazoa; phylum Chordata; class Mammalia; order Primates; family Pitheciidae; genus Cheracebus; species Cheracebus regulus. Next base: position 937 of record CAUYQU010018870.1, read on the forward strand.
TCAGGTTAACCACTTGGCTTCAGCCACTGCTGTCAGCGCCTAAGTCCTGATCCACTGGCTTTCCCTTGGCCTGTACTCAGCAGACGCTCCTGGGTCTGCTGTTGGGGTCAGAGCTACTTTTGAGGAGAAAAGATGAGGAACCCCAGCTACAGATCGCACTAGTCAGAGCCTCCCTACCTGGAGTGCTGTTACCACCTCTCCTCTCCAAAGCCTGGTGCTGCTGTGAGCAAGGAACTGTAAACTTCCCTCTTCTGTTTCAACTTTTTCTTAGAGAAATCTGTATGGATCCTTTATTTGAAATAGTGGTTTGGACAGACAGCTCTTCCTCCACTGCGATTTTTTAACCTCTGAGATATTTAAAGACAAGTAGATGTGGCCAGGTGCAGTTGCTCACCTGAGGTCAGGAGTTCGAGACCAGCCTGACCAACATGGTGAAACGCCGTCTCTAGTAAAAATACAAAAATTAGCCAGGCGTGGTGGTGGGTGCGTATACTCTCAGCTACACGGGAGGCGGAGGTTGCAGTGAGCCGAGACTGAGCCACTGCACTCCAGCCTGGATGACAGCAAGACTCGTCTCAGAAAAAAAAAGACCAAGTGGAGCAGTGAACTCTTAGGACACGGGCCTCCTCTGAACCCTGCCCTAGCCTTCCCTTGTTACAGCTTCCCAGTCATCCCCTGGGGGAGACTTCTGAGCTGGGGGGCTGTGGCTTGGCTGCCAATTGGCCCCTCACCAGTCCCCTGCCAGCAGGGAGGGGGTGGTTGTCGCTCAGTGCAGCGGGTGGTGAGCAGGGAAGCCAGGGGCTCTCCAGGGCCAGCGGGGAGGACAGTCCTGCTCAGACTTGCAGCCTGCTCAAAGGGGGCTCCGGAGGAGGCTGGTGTCTGCTGAGGACGGAAACCCTGACTCATGGCAAAATCAGCCCCGATTTCCACAAAGAGGCAGCGTTTGCAAGTCTCAGCCTAGCTCTGACTTTCCTCTTTAGAGGGCACAGCACTGTGTAGGGGCTGAGGCTTGGGAGCTGTCCCCTCACTGTCCTTCCAGGACTGGCAAGCGGGCTGTGGGCTGAAGCCCAGCCTGGCAGCATGGAGTCATTCCACGCCATCTCCCTGGGTCCTCAGTGACAGCACTGAAAGCCAAATGCTCAGCTCCCGCAGGATCCACTTCAGATGGGGGTGGGGTTCCCCTTTTCACATGCTCTCAATCCTTGCAGTCGAGCTCAGGATTCATGGGTTTAAAAGATGTCTATTTATTTCAACAACTATGTACGTCTTTACTTACAAAAAGCAAACAAAACCTAAGTGTGGGAAGTAAACACTCCTCCCCTGCCTCTTGGCAGGGTCTCTGGAACTTTCTGGGCTCTGCTCCCTTGAGACTTTTTGTTTTTTTATGAAAATGGGACCGGACTGTTCTGCCACTTGCTTTTTTCCCCCACTTGACAGGGTATTTAGAAATCATTTCATGTCAGCACCTTAATGTTACCTTTTTAAAAGTGACTGCATCAGCAGAAATAATTCTTTCTATGGAGAAAATCTATAAGATAGAAGAGAGTTTCAGGCCATCTGGGAGAGGGCTGAAAAGGCTGTATGTCAGGTCCTGTCCCCCAGCACCGTCCTGGTCTTCTCCTCCCACACCTGTGCCCGTGATACCTGCTCCCTCACCTGGGAACAGCATGGTCCACGGTGGAAAGCACTACTCCCTTGTGTAGCCAGAATCCATCTTCCTGGAGCTCCTAGAACCGTCCTGGGGCCCCAAGAGCCCATCCGAGCCTCCTGCCTGTAGCAGAAGAGCTCTTCCTGCAGGGCTAGCACAAGGGATAAGTCAGGGTCCCCGAAAGCAGAGGTCTTTGCCTCTATCACACATGGAGAACATTTTAGGACCTTAAGGTGGTGTCACCAAGGGCTTTGAGACCAGCATGGCTTTGCTGGGTTTTCTTTGCTCTTTGTCTTCAAATCCCCTCCTCCTGCTGCTTGCTGTCTTCCCGTCTTCTTCTTCTTCTTTTTTTTTTTTTTTTTTTTTTGAGACACTCTTGCTCTGTCGCCCAGGCTGGAGTATAGTGGCCAAATCTCAGCTCACTGCAACCTCCACCTCCCAGGTTAAAGTGATTCTCCTGCCTCAGCCTCCCGAGTAGCTGGGATTACAGGCGCCCACCATGCCCAGCTAATTTTTGCATTTTTAGTAGGGATGGGGTTTTGCCATGTTGGCCAGGTTGATCTCGAACTCCTGACCTCAGGTGATTCACCCTCCTTGGCCTCCCAAAATGCTGGGATTACAGGCGTGAGACACCACACACGGCCTCTTTTCTTCTTGAGTCGGGAGGAGAGGATGGGCCCGGGCTTCCCACATGCCCTGGCCAACCTGTGCCTGGGGATGCCCGCACGTCCTGGGGCAGGAAGGGCTTCCATTGAGTCTAGGAAGCACTGGGTGAAGCAAAGAGAACAGGGACCTCGGCAGCTTGGGTTTTGCCCATGTGAATCCCTCAGAGGGAGATCGTGTACCACGTTCCCAAACTCACCCACCACTTTACATTGAGTTGCTCTCTGTTTATTCACTCCCATTCATTCATTCATTCACTGATAGCCAGGTCCTACCCCTGTGGAGCACGCGATGTTCTGAGGGACACTATTGTTCCACGGAGCAGAGTTTGGGGAATGCAGTCTGAGTGAGAATCCTGTAGCACCTGGGGGGAGGTAGCCGCCCTCTGCTAAACGCTGCATTTATTCTTGATACGGGGCAGGGGCCACCCAGCTGTTTCTCTAGAGGGCTAGATGAAATAACTTCAGTCTCTGTGGCAGCCGCTCAACTCTGCACGTTGCCATGTAAGAGCAGCCCCGAGCAGTGCGGAAGAGTGGGCCTGGCTGCATGCCAATAAAACTTTATTTACAAAAGCAGGTGTAAGCTGGATTTGAACCAAGGGCCATCATTTGCTGACCACCGATTTAAGGGAGCTGGGAAGCCTGGTTCTAACCCAGGCCCTGATGGGCCCCTGACTCCAGCCATTAGTCCAGGGTCATCCAGTCTCTGGACCTTGGTTTCCTGTTTATAAAGTGCAGACAGTAATGACAGTGATACCGGCCTCACCTCATCTGCAGGCTGGTTATGGTGCTCAAGCGCAGCAACGGATGTTAACGCTTTTGTAAACTGTTCAGTGCTGCACGGTCAGCGCAAAAGCTGACTCGTTTGACTGAGGAGGGTGGACTTGGCTGCCAGGGAGAGTGGTACAGCTAGCTGTCTTCCTTTCTGACTTACGCTCAGGGGTCTTCCACCATCACTCCTCCCTCTCTTCATCCTCCCGCCCCTTGATGCTTTGTGTCTGAGCAAGGTGATTCTCCAAGGTGATATTTAGACACTTAGGTCCTTTTCGACTCCATTGGGAAGTGAAATCTGTGTATTCTTCCTCCAAATCTGAGCAGAAGAAGGGAATCCATGTGTAGCGTGGTCTTCTGGGTCAATCACTGGTTCACACTTGCTCACTGTGTGTCATCAAAGGTGAATGCCCCGTGGTCGCCATCTCAGAGGTGTGTCCATTCAAGGAAGGCGACTGCCGTGCTGTGAGCTTGGAGCTGTGGCACCTCCCGGGTGGGCCTGTGTCAGGAGCATAGACCCTGTGAAGCCCCATCACCGGAGGGACCTAGAGTCTCTCTGGGAGCCAGAGTTGCTGGCACCAAGTGGGCGGTCACCTGTCTCCTTGTCACTGGAGCCCTGTCTCCTGTCATGGTCACTATCTCCTTGTCACAGGGGCTATGTCTCCTGTCACTGTGCCCAGTGTGTGGAGGTGAATGCAGCAAAAGCCGGGCAGGCGGGTCCTGATTTGGTGCAGTGAAGAGTGGAGTGCTGGAGTTGTAGGGGCAGGCAGAAGGGCCAGAGAGATGGTATTTGAGGCGGTATGCAGTGATGACATTTGGGAGCCAGTTGGGAGGTGGCTGTGTGGCCCAGGGTGAGGGGCTTGAGCCCCTCCATTTGTGGTTTGTGGAGAGTTGGAAGGGGAGTTTCTCTGGAGATCCAGTTGTTGGGTCTGGGACACCCCCAGGTTTAACCACATTGTCTCTGTCTCTTCCCGCTATAGATATCAATGAGTGTTTAAGTATCAATGCCCCGTGCCCTATTGGGCATACATGCATCAATACGGAGGGCTCCTACACGTGCCAGAAGAACGTGCCCAACTGTGGCCGTGGATACCATCTCAACGAGGAGGGGACTCGCTGTGTTGGTTGGTGTTAAAAAAGAAAACAAATCTGAAATCCACTTTCTCGTCTATTTCCAGCACACACCCTCCCTTCTCTGGAAGTGGAAAGTTGACCCCCAAAGCAAAGCCATTTCTGTCAGCCCATCCATCCCATTGCCCATTCCCAAGCACGGGCCTTCATTGTCCTGCCTGGACTGGTGCAGTAAAAACCAGCCTGTCTACGCCCCAGCCTTGTCTACTTCCACCTGTCTAGCTCATCCTGAGCCCAAAGCTTTCTCACCCCACCCTGTTTATGGCTCCACCAGCTCCCCATTGGAGACAAGGACAGATGCCTCTGCTCATAGTCCAGTCCCCCAGAGCTGGCCCAACTCCACAAACCTTGTAATTCAGGCGACGTGGGTCTTGCCACTCTGCACACAAGTGCTGTTCTTTCCTCTCTGTGTGGGTGTTTGATCATACATCATTCCCTCTGCCCACCTGCTCCGACGTTCTTTTGGATCCAGGGCACCCAGCCTGCCTGGATCCTACCAGGGAAGGAGCCTTCCTCACTAGAACCCCCAGGACACTTCTTCGGTGTCTTCCTATGCCTCCTGATGATATCTGCCCTCCGAGGCCGTGTGGGGATTCATAGGCTGTGGCAGAGGCCATGTGGGACGTGGCTAGGATCATGGGGCTTGGAGCACGGCTTGGACACTTCTACTTAATGAGAGTCCTTGCTGGCCCGCCAGCCAGGGAGGGCTGCCCCGGGTCAGCCGTCTCCCCAGCCCGAGGCCCCACACACAGGAGGTGCTCTGTGAAGCTGTGTTGAAATGAAACGCACGTTTCCATTTGCTCCTTTCTTGCGTTCCTTTCTGATCATCCTGGGGGAAGAAACCCAAACTAAAGATTTTCATCATGGCTTTCTCTCTCCTTTGAAGACGTGGACGAGTGCGCACCCCCTGCCGAGCCCTGTGGGAAGGGGCATCGCTGTGTGAATTCTCCCGGCAGCTTCCGCTGCGAGTGCAAGACGGGTTACTATTTCGACGGCATCAGCAGGATGTGCGTGGGTACGTGGGGGCCCCCGCAGGCCTTGGGAGAACCTGGCCACGTGGCACCAGGGACACATTCTGTGGCACCTAGCGTGATGTGGTCTGATCCTCATCTCAGAAAATCCCAAGTGCGGGCAGACCTCAAGACCCCGAGTCAGGACCACCCCATTCTAGCCCCAGCTCTGCTGCTGCCCAGCCGGGCGGCCACTGGCATGCCCCCTCACCGGGTGTGAGCCTGCTCCCCACCCGTAGAAAGGGGTTCCGCTCGACCCAGGACCTCCAAGTGTTGATGAGCCAGTCTACAAATGTGCACAGTATCAGGGATTTCCTGGAGACTCACTGCTGAGCTGCGGAGCCGCAGGGGCTCCAGATGTGCCTTTAGCCCAGGGTGGCGGTTAGTGCCTGCTGTCACCAAACCTAGGTGCTCAGAGGAGCCTGGCAGCTGCCACTTCACTCCCTCCAAGCGGGCACTTTGCTAGATTTTGGCAGACCCTCCTTGTGGGCCCTGGGGAGGAGGACTGGCAGGAGGGCACAGGTTCAAATGTGCTGCCACAGAAGGAGCACAAGGCTTGCCCAGCGGGCAGGCACACTGCAGCAGTCCCAGCTGTCCCCTGACATCCCGCGTGCTAGGGACTAGTCACTGCATTTCTCGTCTGAGAAATGAGGCTGGAGGCCGGGCACAGTGGCTCATGCCTGTAATCCCAGCACTTTGGGAGGCCGAGGCGGGCGGATCACTTGAGGTCAGGAGTTTGAGACCAGCCTGGCCAAACATGGCGGAACCCTGTCTTTACAAAAAATACAAAAATCAGCTGGGCGTGGTGGCGTGTGCCTGTAATCCCGGCTGCTTGGGAGGCTGAGGCGTGAGAATCACTTGAACCTGGAGGCAGAGGTTGCAGTGAGCCAAGATCGAGCCACGACACCAGCCTGGGAGACCAAGCGAGACTCCATCTCAAAGAAAAAAAAAAACGAGGCTGGAGGAGATGGAGAACAAAGGATATGAGCCGGCCTCGCTAGGAGGGTGGAGTGTGCCGCCACTGTGGCTGGACATTGCCCTGAGCCAGCCCACCCCTCTCTTTCAGATGTCAACGAGTGCCAGCGCTACCCTGGGCGCCTGTGTGGCCACAAGTGTGAGAACACGCTGGGCTCCTACCTCTGCAGCTGTTCCGTGGGCTTCAGGCTCTCTGTGGATGGCAGGTCGTGTGAAGGTGAGGTGGGGGCCCCGTCCACTCTATTCCCCAGGGCCCCCTTCTGGGGAAGCCACCGTCCTCCTGGGGAAGCCACCCTCCTCCTGGGGAAGCCACCCTCCTCCTGGGGCAGCCCCCTTCCTCCTGGGGCAGCCACCGTCCTCCTGGGGAAGCCACCGTCCTCCTGGGGAAGCCACCCTCCTCCTGGGGACCTGTTTGGAGCAGATCTGTGTTGGATTCCCCAGCACATGTTAAATAGTAGCAGGGAACGTGCCTGTAAAATACTGTCCATCAGAAGGCCGGCCCAATCTCCTGCTGGCATCTACCCTCTGAGGCTGTGCGGGGGTTCACAGGCTGCGGCAGAGGCCACGTGGGATGTGGCTAGAATTATGGGGCTTGGAGCGTGAGACCCACCAGTCATGGGGCTTGGTTCTGCCCAACCTCTGCCTGCCTCCGTGTCCTCACCGGGGAGAGGGGTTGATGTGTGAAAGTGCAGCAAAGCTGGATGCTTGTTCTGCACAAAGACGGTGTGTGGGTTTTAATCAGATGCTGCTTATGGGAGACTGGCCTCTGGTCCATTAATGGCAAGTCACCCAAACGATTGGAGGGAGGCTTTGTAAATGTCGGAGCGAGAGAGGAATACGGAGGTCCTTAGGGCGTGGGTCAATGTGATTAGGGCACCTGCTTCTAACTTGTTTTTTGTTTTGAAACGGAGTCTCACTCTCGCCCAGGCTGGAACGCAGTGGTACGATCTCGGCTCACTGCAACCTCCATCTCCTGGATTTAAGCAGTTCTACCTCAGCCTCTCGAAGAGCTGGGATTACAGGTGCCCACCATCACGTCCAGCTAATTTTTGTATTTTTAGTAGAGATAGGGTTTTACCATGTTGGCCAGGCTGGTCTTCAACTCCTGACCTCAGGTGATCCACCCACCTCAACCAGAGTTTCCCCTCCCAGAGACAGAGAGAAGCGCCCTGGCCTTCCTGATGATGACATTCCCAGGCATGGCCCCAGTCCTTGAGAAAGACACTCCTGGGTTGCATATCTTAAAGGGACCAAGGAAGCATTTACATTTGCAGGTTTTTCTAAAGTACATGCTTCAAAGGAAAAAGGAGTTCAGCGCCTGTAGTCAGGTTTGGGCTGGAACCAAGAGAAAATTCCTTTGGCAGTATTGGACTTTCTCAGTCAGGCATCCTAAGGTAGCTGGGTCTGCATCCTGGGTACCTGGTCCCTGGCCAATGGCAGCCACACTAATGTCGGGTCAAGTCTCTTGGCATGTGGGGGTTGGACACAGTTGTTCCTGCCAAGAGTCTTATGGTTCTCAGATAACACCAACCCTGAACAGCATGTCAGCCCAGGGCCTGGCACACACTAGGTCCTTGGCAGATGTCACCTCTTCTGTGGGGATTAGGTTCTGAGCTGAGCAGACACTGAGAGCTTTGGGTGACCCTCAACCATCATCCACATTGCCCGTGACACCCTGTTGGGTGGGTGCATTGCAGTGGCCCAGAGAACAGCTTCTGCAGCCTAACTCAAACATGGCAGGTCTTAAAATTCTGCCATGAGAATTTTCCTTTCTGATGAGATGGTCACAGGGGTTAGATACGCCAGGGTGAGCTGTAGTGTGCATAATTCTCAAATCAGAAGATGGACGGTGTGAGGGGGTCCTGGGATTAGTTCACAAGATCACCTATGGACGAGGAACAAAATTCACGCTTTGAGTCTCTGGGGCTTGTGTTCAAACCCCACTTCTGTCATTTTCAGGGCCTTGAAGAAGTAACTCAGTCTCTCGGGGCCTTAGTGTCCTCATCTATAAAATGGGCAGAGTAGGACCAACCCCATAGGGGGTTGTGAGGGTGAAACAAGATTGAGCAGGTGAAGAGTTTTTCACAGGGCTGGGCGCCAGGTGATGAGCTGGCAGTATGGAGACTGCTGGCATTTTTTACTTTTTTTTCCTTTTTTCCTGAGACAGAGTTGAGCTCTGTCGCCAGGCTGGAGTGCAGTGGTGTGATCTCGGCTCACTGCAACCTCTGCCTCCCAGTTGAAGTGATTCTCCTGCCTCAGCCTTGGGACTACAGGCACGCGCCACCACTCCAGACTAATTTTTGTATTTTTAGCAGAGAGAGGATTTCTCATGTTAGTCAGGATGGTCTCGATCTCTTGACCTTGTGATCTGCCTGCCTTGGCCTCTCAAAGTGCTGGAATTATAGGCGGGAGCCACCGTGCCCGGCTGACTGCTGGCATTATTATTGTTATTTGTAGAAGAAGTAGGATTCCTGGTTGTGCTTCCTCTGGTCACTCATAAATTACTGAAAAGTCGGCATTCATGTTCATATTCGTGGATAATATCGTGGACACAGAAGCAGAGGCTGGCCAGCCTTGCCATGTGACCTTACTAACCATTTGTTAAGTACCTGCCCTGGATGTGTAGCAGAACTCGGTCCTGCACTGGGGAGTGTCTCCACTGGGCAATGAGAGACCACGAGGGGCAGGTGGAGACCAGGCCAGGTGTGTGGGGGCCACAGAGGTGAGACACGGGGGGCAGGTGGAGACCAGGCCAGGTGTGTGAGGGCCACAGAGATGAGACATGGGGGGCAGGTGGACACCAGGCCAGGTGTGTGGGGGCCACAGAGATGAGACACAGGGGGCAGGTGGAGACCAGGCCAGGTGTGTAGGGGCCACAGAGATAAGACACAGGTGGAAGGCTATTGGATGTTCTCATAGTATAGTATAGATTGTACGCTTTTCCAGCCATAGTCTTTGTTGCAACTGCTCAGCTCTGCTGTGGTAGCACAGAAGTAGCCAGAGGACCATGGTAAAAAAATGAGTGTGGCCGGGCACAGTGGCTCACACCTGTAATCCCAGCACTTTGGGAGGCCGAGGCAGGTGGATCACTTGAGGTCAGGAGTTTGAGACCAGCCTGGCCAACATGGTGAAACACTGTCTCTACTAAAAATACAAAAATTAGCTGGCCATGGTGGCGCATGCCTGTTACCCCAGCTACTCAGGAGGCTGAGACAGAAGAATCACTTGAATTTATATCCACTTTAGTAGATAATAACCTCTTGGAGGTGGAGGTTGCAGTGAGCCGAGATTGAGCTACTGCACTCCAGCCTGGGCGACAGAGAGAAACTCTGTCTCAAAATAATAATAAAAAAAATAATGAGTGTGGGTGTGATCTTTATTGTTATTTTGAGATGGGGTCTCGCTCTGTTGCCCAGGCTGGGGTGGAGTGGTGCGATCTCGGCTCACTGCAACCTTTGCCTTCCGGGTTCAAGTGATTCTCTTGCCTCAGCCTCCTGAGAAGATAGGACTACAGGCATGTGCCACTATGCCCCACTAATTTTTGTACTTTTGGTAGAGATGGGGTTTCACCATGTTGGCCAGGCTGGTCTTGAACTCCTGACCTGAGGTGTTCCACCCACCTCAGCCTCCCAAAGTGCTGGGATTACAGGCATGAGCCACCGCACCCGGCCTGGCTGTGTTCTAATAAAAGTTTCTTTATAAAAACAAGTGGCAGGCCGAATTTGGCCCATGGGGACTGTAGTTTGCTGACCTCTGCTCTAGGTAAAGGGGACAGATGTGGAGTAGTCCAGAGTTGCCCGGTGAGTTCTGTGCACTGGAGTGTGAGGAGTACTGGCGAGTGGGCTGGGTGGCTGAGGCCTTCCTTGTGTGCTGTCATCTGTGTGGGATGCCATCTTGGAGGTGAAGTGGGGAGCACAGGATCAGACTTCCATTTGAGCACTGGAATGGACTCTGGCGGCCAGGTGGGGGCTGTGGCTGCTGTCCTGGCAGGAGAGGGTGTGGTCAAAGCAAGCAGGGGCAGGGATGGAGGGGCCAGAGTCACCTTGCCCTCGGCCATGCCCCCTGGGACCTCTGCCCCTCCAAGTATGTTAACCTGAGGGAGGTGGAGAGGAGGTGTTCTGTTCACTGACCCTTAGGGCTACAGTGGAGGCAGGGATGTGTGATGTCGCCCTGAGTGGTGACCCACTTTCTCTTTCAGACATCAATGAGTGCAGCAGCAGCCCCTGTAGCCAGGAGTGTGCCAACGTCTACGGCTCCTACCAGTGCTACTGCCGGCGAGGCTACCAGCTCAGCGACGTGGATGGAGTCACCTGCGAAGGTGCACACTCCCCTGCACACTGAGGGGAAAAGTACCCCCTGGCCTCACCATGACGCAGCAGCTCAGCTTCTGACTCAAATTCCGCAGGGAAGAACCTGCTGGGTTGTCTTCACCTGGCGAACCTTCCATGTTCCCCCTTGCAGGCTAGCAGGTGGTCTGCTGCTTTCCTTCCAGCTGAGATTTTTTTTTTGAGACAGGGTCTCACTCTGTTGCCCAGGCTGGAGTGATGTGGTGCAGTCACTGCTCACTGCAGCCTCAGCTTCCTGGGCTCAAGCAGTCCTCCCACCTCAGCCTCCCAAGTAGCTGGGACCGTCTGCATACACCACCACGCCTGGCTAATTTTTTATTTTTAAAAAATTTGAGATGGGGTCTTGCTGTGTTGCCCAGGCTGGTCTTGAACTCCTGGGCTCAAGTGAGCCTCTTGCTTCAGCCTCCCATATTGCTGGGATTATAGGCACGCGCCACTGTGCCCAGCCCCCAACTGAAATTCGCATATACTTTTCCCATTCTTTTTTCGGGGGGAGGGAGGGAGACAGAGTCTCACTCTGTCACCCAGGCTGGAGTGCAGTAGCACAATCTTGACTCACCGCAACCTCCGCCTCCCAGGTACAAGCAAGTTTCCTGCCTCAGCCTCCCGAGTAGCTGGGATTACAGGCATGCACCACCACACCCGGCTAATTTTTGTATTTTTAGTAGAGATGGGGGTTTCACCATGTTGGTCAGGCTGGTCTCGAACTCCTGACCTTGTGACCCGCCCTCCTTGGTCTCCCAAAGTGCTGGGATTACGGGCATGAGCCACTGTGCCCGGTCACTTTTCCCATTCTTAAGCATGGAGGTGGGTAGGGAGTAACTCACTCCCGACTTGTTCTTTAATAGATATGCACAGTGGTGACTGCTACGTGCACTGGGACCCTGGGCCACGCATCTCGGGGCTTGGTGGTGGTGCATGGCTAGGAGGTAAGGAGAGGGCTCAGGGATCACCTATATCCCTGACTCAGAGCTCTGACTCCTCCTCTGTAACATAGGGATTAACCCCAGCCTCACCAGATCGTTAGAGGATTAAACCAGCTGACAGCAATTATGGGCAATTCAGGGCAATTCTGTTTTTGTTTGCTTGTTTCTTTGTTTTTGAGGGAGTCTCACTCTGTCACCGTCTGTCTCCTGGGATCAAGGAATCCTCCCACCTCTGCCTCCTTGAGTGCAGGCACGCACCAGTATGCCTGGCGAATATTTTTGATTTCTTGTAGAGATAGGGTATCACTTTGTTGCCGAGGCTGGTCTCGAACTCCTGGGCTCAAGCAATCCTCCTGCCTCAGCCTCCCAAAGTGTTGGGATTCCAGGCATGAGCCAGTGCACCCCGCTGAGGTGTGTTTGTTTTTTTATTAGTGAAGCATTGTCTGTATTTCCCCCTGTCTGCCACATGCATACTTCACACCATGAGCTTGCTATGTGACCCTAGGCTAATCCCATCATGTCTCTGAGCATGATGGTCTCTGAGGCTTCCTGTGTCCAGCTTGTCCTGTGCTGCTGCCCTCCCGGGCCCCAGTGCAGCCCCCAGCGTGGCCAGCAGCCATGGCCAGGTGCCAGGACACAGAGGCTGAGGTGGGCTTTGCTGTTGCAGACATCGACGAGTGTGCCCTGCCCACGGGGGGCCACATCTGCTCCTACCGCTGCATCAACATCCCTGGAAGCTTCCAGTGCAGCTGCCCTGCGTCTGGCTACAGGCTGGCTCCCAATGGCCGCAACTGCCAAGGTGAGCAGGCAGAACTCCTTGGGGTCCCTCGTGCTGTGCTGGGGGCTCTGCAGTGTTGTGGGGCTGAGGCCAGGCTCCGGGGCTGTGCTTCTCCAACCCAAGGGCCACAGCACAGATGGGATGCATTCAGGGGAAGGAGCCCCTGCCGTCCAAGGGGTGTCCCAGGCTCTGCAGCACTCTGGTCTCCCACACCTGGCCCCAGCACACTTGTCCTCTGGATTGTCTGACCCCCGTGAAGGCTACATCCGGCAGGAACACTTGACCCCTCCTGCCCTCCCCCAGCAGCCCCGAAAAGAGGGGAACAGAGGCCTTTGGGAAGATGGCCCCCCAGGGAGGAAGCTGTCCAGGCCGGGGGATGGTGTGGCCTGGTGTGGGGTGGCCCAGGGACACTCATGGCTGTGGGTCAGCTCCAGAGTGGGCTAAGTAATGGGGGCTAGCGGCACTCGTTCTGCACTCAGCCCCCGTTTCTGAGAACACGCTGGGGCAGTGTGTGTCCCCCAGAGCCATCTGGTAACATCCATTCAGTGCCTGACAGCGGGTGCTAAGTGGCTGCTTGTGAGCGTGATCCTCAGTGCACACACTGGTCCAGAGGCTGAGTCACGGAGGCGGGGCTGTCCAGCCAGGTCCTTGGGAGCCCCACACGGGGTTGTGGATCCTGGGGCTCCGGAAGCCCCCTGGGTCCTGCAGATGTAGCTTCCAGTCATGAGGAAGGTGACTTTGCTGAAAAGCAGGGAGGAGTGGCGGTGTTTCCTGGGAGGCCCCCTCTGCGGGTCCCGGGCTCTGGATGGAAGGGCATTTGTGTCTGCATTTCTGAGGGAGCAAATGACTTTTCTCCTGGCCAGGCTCCCTCACCGCAGCCTGGGGTCCCACCCAGACTCAGCATAAACACATTCCTGAGCCGGGCCTTTGAGGCTGGGGAGTGTTGTTTTTGCCACCGATGCTTGGGCATTTGCCACCTCTTAATGGATGTCTCCCAGGCTTGGGGACAGCCCCCAAGCCCCACTGTTGGGCTGCTCCAGAGTCTGTGGGAATTGGGCCACTCCTCCATTTCCAGGGCTCTCTCAGTGTGGCGCCCCAGGCCCATCTCAGGAGCCTCAGGCCTGGTGGTTCCAGCCCACCCTGAACAGCCACCAACCCCAAGACACAGGGCAAGGCGTATGATCCCTGAAGCTTGTTTCTCTCATTGCTATATGGAGCTAGCAGCTCCTGCCCCTTCCCTCCTAAGAGGTTGAGTCACACCCAGGGTGAGGGTGCCTTGCCTTGGGAGCTGCAGAGAGGCTCTGGGTGGTTAGTACATTGACTCTGATTCCAGCGTGCCTGGTTCAAAGCTCAGCTCTGACACATAAAATGTGTGACCTCAGACAGGTCTCTTAGGCCCTGTGAGCTCCTCACAAAATGAGGATCATAACAGTGTCTGCCTCATTGAGTTCTGAGGAAGATTCTGTGATTTATCCTTGTGAGGCACTCCCAAGACCCATCATGTAATGTTTACTTTTACCATGGTCACACTCCTTCCGGGGATTGTGAATACGTTAATACTCTATTAATGTAAATATCTTATAAATGTAAGAACCGCCATAGGATGCTGCTCTGAAGATCAGCCAGTGGAGGGCAGGGTTGGCCTGACCCCCACTCCTAACCCCAGTTGATGGGAGGCCTGGACTCCTCCGTCTCCAGATGGGGATGGCTCCTGCAGCCTCTGCCTTCACTGTGCTGCTACGGGGTCTCTTGCAGACATTGATGAGTGTGTGACCGGCACCCACAACTGCTCCATCAACGAGACCTGCTTCAACATCCAGGGTGGCTTCCGCTGCCTGTCCTTTGAGTGCCCTGAGAACTACCGCCGCTCCGCAGACACGTAAGTCCCTGGGCCATGCCATCATCTGTCTTTGTTGGCCTTCCTGGTGGCCCAGCTCCTGGGAGGGTGGTTATGGGGCTGTGACCTCAGTGTCTTCCCATGAGGGACTCAGGGCACTCAAAGATCACCGGCTCCCTGGCCCTCAGGCCCCTAAATACTAGTGACGCTGGTCTCAGAAAGTCAAGGGAGTAACTGCAGATGAGGCTGGGATCTATAGTCATGCTCTCAGGCCGGGGCTGTGCACAGAGCCAGGCAGAAGCCACAGCCCTCTTTTTTCCTAGGGTGGAGCCTTGGGCAAACTCTCTGGGCCTCAGTTTCCTCATCTAACATACAGATGTCAGAACATGCTCTGACTCAGATGCCTAGGTAGCAATGTCTCCATGTCAGCCCAAAGCCAGAGAGTCCATGTGACTTGCTGGACGTCATTACTAGGTGCCCACCTGAAAGCCAGAATGCGTCCAGCAGGGTGACGGTGTGGGAACAGCATCAAAGATTCCAGATCCTAAACGTGGGGTTATGTGGCCCTATGTCTTTGTAAGCTCACCGACTCCTAGGCCATCACGGCGTCCATTTGAGACCATGGTTCCCGCTTCCTATCCCCCTGCCCGTAACTGTATATTCAGAAAGTCTCATTGAGTGCCACTGTCACTTGCTTCAGGAAAAGCTCCACACTGGGCCAGATCTCTGGACTGTGGACTTGTGACCTCCCCCAGCACTCTGAGTGCTCAATGCAGGCAGCCAGCTATTTTCCAGGCCTTGGGCTCTTAGCTAGCTCCCCCTGCCACCTGAGGGTCACTGCTTGGCCTGAGGGGCAGCTGCTCACGGCATGGCAAGGCTTCTGGGTCCCGGAGCAGCCCCGTTGTCCCTGGCAGCCCCCCATGCTTTCTGGCATTGGGGCTGCTCGTTGGCTGGCCCGGCCGCTTCCCTGATGTGCTGGTTCCCAGCATGGGTTTCCTTCTGCTTGAAAACCCAGCATCTTGCTTCCTCTGGAGCTTGGGTTAGGAAGGAGCCGCCCCGAAACTTGAGTTTGCAAGCCTGTAGAATCCCGAAGAGCTCGTGGTTATGCAACAGGCTGGCAGGCAGTGACCGTGCTTCTCGGAGCCATTTAGAAAGTTCCATGGCCTCGGCTTGAGGCTGCGCAGCTGTTTGTCATTGTGAGTTCACTCTCTCCCCAGCCTTTGTCAGCGCCTGGGCTTGAGGGTTCCAGGAGGCTGGCTGTGGCTGTGTCCTCAATTTCTAACTTGCACACAGTCACGAAACCACCTTTCATGGGCGGGTTGGCCCTGTGTGCCGAGGTCATGGCTGAAATCGGCAGAACCCAGCTCCACGCCTCATGTTAGCTGTGGAAGCCTCTGCCACTCTCAGTGCTGGAGAAGGTCATTTCTTCTTGGACCTACTGTGTGCAGGCACCTGGGTAGACAGTGAGCCTTTGTCCCTGCACTGGCTTGACCTTTGGAGTATGTGCTAAGAGGGAGGAGGGCCCCCCACCTGGCTGGGCATGAGGGAGGGCAGGGGGCTGCCTGGAGTGGACCACACCTGCGTGAAGGTGGAAGGAGTGAGTTAGGCAGAGAGGGCAGGAGTCTGCACAGGTGTGCAGTGAAATGGGGTGTTCAGCCTGAAACCTGGGCCCTGCATGCTGTGCATTGAGGGGCTGACCTGCTGGGCACCTGGCTTGTCCCAGCCCTTGGACTCCCGAGGCTGATGCAAGGAGCGGCCACTCTCTCTCAGCACTGCTAACCCCTCAGACTGGAGTTTTGTATTTTACAGCCCCTTTTCCTGCTCACCAAAATCCAAGCTTCTTAAAGAGTTTTTTCATCTAACCTTCAGAAAGCAATTTTTAAAATCTAAAATAGCCATGTTTAGGAGGGACCCGTGGCCAGCGCTTCTGTGGTTAACAGCTCAGCAAGAATGGCTCGCTTGGGAGCTTTGACAGACAGGACTGCAGAGTCGGCTTCTGTGGCTTTTTCTCTCTCTCTCCACTCACACCGCTTCTATCTGGGGAGCGTCCCAGCAGCTGAGGGCTGGTAACTGGAGCATGACCCAGGAAACTGGGCCACAAACCACAGGGCTCGGCCTTGTGGACAGGACCAGTCAGCCATGGTCCTACCCACAGGAGGAAGTGTGCAAAGCTGTCCCACAGCCTTTGCTGGGACCAGACACACCCTCTTTATCCTGTCAGTGGGGCTGGCCCCTGATGACCTGTGGTCTGGAAAGCTGGAGCAAACCCAGGTGGCCTTGGTGGCTGCTTCCCGGGGAGGAGACATGAGCAAACAGTCGTGGGCCTGAGGGTGTAACACGGTGGATGGTGGTGGAGACAGAGCCATTGAGGGACCCCCTCTCTTGGCCGGTTCCTAGGGCTCGTCTCCAGGATGATGAGCATGTGACAGTCAGGAAAATGCCAGCAGGGCTGTCCCCAAGCACCTGGGGTGGCTGGGATGGCAGTGACTCCCAGGAGGAGGACGTGGGCCTTGAGGGCTATTTTTCTCTGGTGTGTGGTGGCTTAGGATCGTTTCCATAGAGCTTGGGGTGTCAGGGTCACATGTGTTGAACTGGCAAGTTGGAGCACATTGTCCTCTAACGTGTGACATGGCCCAGGCTGCATGGCCTGATGAGGGGACATGTCTGGGAACCAGGTGCCTGCGGTCCTGGGAGCCAGGGTCGAGGCAGGCTCGTCTGTGCCCTGCTCTGTAATAGATTCAGTGATGACAGCCTGTCCCTGACCTACACACACTGGCTAATGTCAGATATTCCCAGTCTGACAGGCAGTTTGCCAGATAGAGTAGTTACGATTTCTGGTGTTTTAATAAGTTTGAATAGAGCAAAGTGGGATGATTGAAGCCAGGACTTACCAGGAAAATCAAGGACGTGTTTATTTGTGCATTAGTCATTTGCTAAGCACATAGCGGGTGTCGAGCCCTGTGCTGGGGCCAGAGAGCTCCAGGCCATGCCCTTTGTTGAGAAAGAGCCAGCCCAGAAACTCCTGATGCAGAGAAGGTTTTGGGGTGCCCTGAGGAATGACTGTGGGGTCGGATGTGGGGCCTCCAGGCGGAGTGACAGGCTCGCTGTGTGTGATGACCGGGAGAGCTGCACCAGAACATCACGCACACCTCAGGCTGCTTTCCTCCACGCGTGCTGGGTGAACACGTCCCTCTGGCAAAACAAAACCCCAGCCCTGGTCAGTACCGGCCATGCTGGGGGAAGCAGGGAAGTGGAAATTCCACTGGGGCGACTCTAGCGCCACCTGCCGACCGGCCCCCTCCAGGCCGGTCCTGAAGCTGCTGTTTGTGTGTGTGTGTGTGTGTGTGTGTGTGTGTATATAAAGCTTTGACATAAGACAGGCTGACTTTGAAAGCCATGCCTGCTGCTTACTACACACCATGGAGCCATGAACAAGTTCTGCGTCCTCACTGGCATCTGTCTTCCTGCCTGTAGAGTGGGAGGACGATGGGAGAGTGGTGGGAGGCAGCGGAAGGAAAGCCTGCGGCGCGTGGTCTGCTCCCTGCTGCTCCCAGAAGCGCAGTTCATGGGTCCCCTGCACTCCCCCGTTCACTGCGCCTCGGTCGCCGCTCCTCAGAGGCCCTCCTGGGGGAGAGCTCTCAGATCACCTGGAGCACTGGGCATCTCTGGGGCAGGCCGCGCCAGCAGCACCTGTGTCTGCCTTCCTTCCTGCCTCTGCTTTGGGCCCCTCCCAGGCAGGACACCCCCTTTCAGTGCCCCCAACTCCCAGGCCAGTCCTTTCTAAGCATTTGGCATGGTCACCAGCCAAGTAAATGCAAGGCCTCCTGTCCCGACAAACCTGGAAAGAGGAGGCAAAAGGAGACCCCGCTCACCATAAATGTCAAATGTCAAGGAAGTCCATGTAACCAGCATAAGACATGGAAACTTAAAAAGCCAAAAGGGAGAGTGATGGAAGGCCAGGACGAGAACTTGTTGCTATCCTGTAGCAGGAAGATAATGCCTATCTCCTTCCTGTCACAGGAAGTTAGAATCTGTGACAGGAAGTTGGAATCTGTGCTTATCCTGTACAGGAAGTTAGGAACCATCCCTGTCTCCACCACAGGAAGTTAGGATCCATCCCCATCTCCACCACAGGAGGTTGGGACCGGTCCCCGTCTCCACTGCAGGAAGTTGGGACCCATCTCTGTCTCCACCACAGGAAGTTCGGACTAGTCAGGGTTCTCTAGAGGGACAGAACTAATGGAATATGTATATATTCCATGATATGTATAAAGCGGAGTTTATTAAGTATCGACTAATATGATCACAAGGTCCCACCACAGGCCATCTGCAGGCTGAGGAGCAAGGACAGCCCGTCCAAGTCCCAGAACCAAAGAACATGGAGTCCACTGTTTTAAGGCAGGAATCATCCAGCACGGGAGAAAAATGGAGGCTGGGAGGCGAGGCCAGTCGCTCTTTTCACATTTTTCTGCCTGCTTATACTCTAGCTGTGCTGGCAACCAGTTCGTGGTGCCCACCCAGATGAAGGGTGGGTCTGTGTTTCCCAGCCCAGGGGCTCAAATGTGGCTCTCCTTTGGCGGCACCCTCACAGACATACCCAGGATCAATACTTTGTATCCTTCGGTCCAATCAAGTTGACACTCAGTATTACAAGACCTGTCCCTGTGTCCACCCAGGAAGTTAGGACCCGTCCCTGTGTCCACCCAGGAAGTTAGGACCCATCCCTGTGTCCACCCAGGAAGTTAGGACCCATCCCCGTGTCCACCCAAGAAGTTAGGACCTGTCCCTGTGTCCACCCAGGAAGTTAGGACCCGTCCCCGTGTCCACCCAGGAAGTTAGGACCTGTCCCTGTGTCCACCCAGGAAGTTAGGACCTGTTTCTGTTTCTATCACAGGAAGTTGGGATCTGTCCCCGTTTCCATTCCAAGCCCTGAACTGGCTCTGTGGAACAGGTGGGGTCCTGGGCCCGGAACATGAGGCCTAGTGACGGAATGGGGAGCCTACCTCACCGCCTGAGCAGAGATATGGCTCCGTCACTCACTCTGTGATCTTGGGAAGTAGGAAGGCCACATTCTCTGTGAGCCTCAGTGTCCACGTGAGAAAAATGGCACCGAAGCCACTGTCATGGTGTGGTGACAGTGATCACACTAGCAAGCGCATGATGAGGAGTAGCTGGGCACTTGGTAAACAGCCCTGATTGCTCGTGGCAGAGACAGTCACGGGTCATCTCCGAGATCCACCCAGGAGCCCTGTGTAGCCCTGGCCACCATCTGGGCGAGGGCCTGGGAAGGGCTGGGTGTGCCTGTGGAGTGCCCCTGGGGTGGGACTCTGCCAGTGAGGAGGGGACGTACCTCACTCCGGGCACACTCCAGAGGGTGTTGGAAGAGGCTAGTGCCGGAGTCAGCAGCCCGGAGGTCCACGCCGCCTCCCGCAGGTGAGTGAGGGGCGTCCTGCGTGTTGGCTGAATCGGCCAGAGGGGCGGCGGGAGGCCCCGCCTGCCAGCCCCACATCGCTGCGCTCTGCCGTTGCTCCGCTTGCTGGACCGGGCCTAATCCTCTTCTTGTCTCTCGCCCACTTTTCTTGCAGCCGCTGTGAGCGCTTGCCTTGCCATGAGAATCGGGAGTGCTCCAAGCTGCCTCTGAGAATAACCTACTACCACCTCTCTTTCCCCACCAACATCCAAGTGCCCGCGGCGGTTTTCCGCATGGGCCCCTCCAGTGCTGTCCCCGGGGACAGCATGCAGCTGGCCATCACCGGCGGCAATGAGGAGGGCTTTTTCACCACCCAGAAGGTGAGCCCCCACAGCGGGCTGGTGGCCCTCACCAAGCCCATCCCCGAGCCCAGGGACTTGTTCCTGACCGTCAAGATGGATCTCTATCGCCACGGCACCGTCAGCTCCTTTGTGGCCAAGTTTTTCATCTTTGTGTTTGCAGAGCTCTGAGCACTCGCTTCGCGGGGTCTCCTTCCTGTCGCTTTCCTAACCCTGCCCTCCGAGGCCATAATAAAGTCTCAGCAAGCGTCCCACACCGTGAGCCTCGCGTGCCTTGGTTTTATTTGGCATGGTTGGGAGTCTGTGCCACTTGTTACCTGGGGGTGAGCCAGGCACTGGTGCCACCACCTGGTACCCCCAAGGGCTGACTGAGGAGTGCTCCCCATTAGCGGTGTGTGTGCTCGGGGGGTCTTTGTTCACAGAGCCCACGGTCTGTACCGACGGGGAGGCCATGCCGGGCACACCATTTCAGAGGTGTTAACTCGTCTTCACTTTGTGTTGAACCCAAAGAATAAAGGTGCTGGTGGAGAAGGGCCCTGTCGTTTTACCAATGCGGAAACCGAGGCCCAGAGAAAAGGGGAAGGGTTGGCCAAGGGTGCATGGCCTGTGTGGCCATGCCAGGTCAAGGAAGCAGGTCTGCTGGGTCCTGCCTGGTTCTTTGCTGTGTCCCCGGAGGTGAGCATTTCGCTCAGACAAGACGGATGTCTCCTAAGATTCAAGCCTGGGCTCTGTTTGTCTGGATGAGAAGCCCAAATCTGGGACGCAGAAGCCTGGATGTGGCTGCAGCTCTGGCCTCAGTGAAGTCGTTTGCCCCCGCTGAGGCTCCTGGCCTTGTGCCAGGGAGAGGCAAAGGACCACACGATACATGTGGTGCCCATGGGACCCTACACAGGCCTTACACCAGTCCTGCCAGGCAGGTGGTCATCCTCGTGAAGACTCAGAGGGCAGGTGATTTGCCCAAGATCACACAGCTGGTACACAAGCCCTGCTTTACTGACTCCGTGGCTCCGGCTGTTGCATTCTGCCACAGTACTTCCACTAAGGGCCTTAACCACTGGCCGCCCTCCGGCTCCTGCACCCAGCCAGTCAGCTCTCCTCTCTGCTGCCCCCAGCATCCCTTCACCTCCCCTACACCTCGTTCTTTGCTTAGCAGCTGGAACAATCTGCAGCCTCTGCCTAAAACCTTTCCTGGCTTTGTTCACATTGATGGAAGGAAGGTTAAGGCCTCCAGATGTCAAGATGTCCGAAGGCCATGCGTCACTTAGACCTTGCATGCAATCTCCAGCCTGGCCTCACTTGTTCTGCCCTTGCCCACTTCCCTTGAGCCGCGTGGCAAGCTCTGCCGCCTCGGGCCCCTCCCACGGACTTTGTACCCTTGGCCTGAATGTTGCTTATACTCCAGCTCATGTGCCTTCCCCAGAGAGGCCTTCCCTGCCATCCCGAGCTTCTGCTTTCTCTCTGTCTTTCTCATGACACCTTTCCTTCGTGGTGCTTGTAACAGGCTGTGGTTCCTGTTGACTTGTGTTTCACATTTGTCTTCCCCACCTTCCAGAAGGCTCTGTGAAGGCAGGGACCAGGTCCGTCTGATTCAGTGCGGTATTCCCAGCTACTGGCAAGACATCTCACATGCAGAAGGTGTTCTGTCAATGTCTGTTCAGGGAACAGATGACTCTGCCAGTCCTGGCTTCTGTCACTAGCATTTCTGTGGCTGTGACACTGTGGTGACTTGGTCCCCAGGCAGAAATCCAAGCTGGGAAGGCAGAACACCCCAGTGGGGTCAAGTAAAGGCAATTGCAGGGGCCTAAGGTTCTACCTGCACTCCATGCAAGCAGGGTTTGGGGGATGCCCACTGATGTCTAGTGGAGAGGATGGACCTAGACGTACAGTCAGCCCCACGCCTCGCGCTGAGACAGCCGTGAGTGTGCCACGGTAGCACAAGCCCTTTCCCCACGGCCCTCCCCACTTTGTCTCCCGGCCCTCTCTCTGATCATGACTGGTCTGCACCGGCCTCAAGTCTCCCCTATTCTAGTGGCTTCTCCAAGCTGTAGCCCAAGAGCCTCTCTGAAGGACCAGTCTGGTTACGATGGTCTCATCTTCCTTAGAACCTTCCATGCTTGTCTCTTCCCAGCAGATGAAGCATAGCCTCTTTGGCATGGCATTGGGGGTCCGGCCCGATCTGGCCCCTCCCATCCTCTGAGCTGCACCTGCCCCTCCAGCTCATCCGTGTGCTTGTGCTCTGGCCCCACGGGGTGGCTTCCCCTTCCCTGAACCTGCCTTCTTGTGGCCTTGGCATGTGCCATGCTGTCCCCCTGCAAACTGCCATTCTCCTTGCAGACTTGGCTCAGAAGCCACCTCCTCAGGGCAGTGAGTCCGAGCTCCCCTGGCCCCAGGCTCCTCCATTAGAGCACTTACCCCATTGTGTTGTGGCCATTTTTTAACCCCTCCACTAGATGGGCTCTTTGAAGGCAGGGATTGTGTCTGGTTCATTTCTGTATTCTTTGCAACTTTGCAATGTTTGGCCTGAAGAAGGAGCCAAGTAAACATCTGAATTAACATGTGGGTGGATGGGTGGATGGACAGAGGATGGAGGGATGGATGGATGGATGGATGGATGGTTGGATGGGTGGATGGATAGATGGATGGATAGCATTTTTAAGACTTAGTTCAAATATCATCTCCTCAGCCGGGCTTGGTGGCTCACACCTGTAATCCCAGCACTTTGGGAGACCAAGGTGGGTAGATCACCTGAGGTCAGCAATTTGAGACCAGCCTGGCCAACATGGAGAAACCCAGTCTCTACTAAATGTACAAAAATGAGCTGGATGTGGTGGTGGGCGCCTGTAATCCCAGGTACTCGGGAGGCTGAGGAGGAGAATTGCTGGAACCCAGGAGGTAGAGGTTGCAGTGAGCCGAGATCATGCTATTGCACTCCAGCCTGGGCAATAAGAGTGAGACTCTGTCTCTAAATAAATAAATAACGTCTCTTCTGTGAAGCCAGCAAGCCACAGAGGGATTCTTGTCCTATTCAGGCATCTGTTTGTCATGGGCCAGATGACTTGGGCAGAAGGAGCACCTTTGCCTCCATGTGCATAGGAGAGTGAAGAGGGAGGGGAACCTCTCGGGCTTTGGAGGCTGCCCGTGACCTTCCACAGCTTGCCAGAAGGTCCTCTGCAGCATCCCCACCAAGGGACTCTCCCTTGTTTGTGGAACTTCCTGCCTCCCAAGGGGCCCCACTGCGTTTTGCGACCCCACCGAGGTTTGCATGTGCGTACCTGAACGCTCACCCCGCCCCACAGCTCCGTGGGGCTCCTTAGCCATGTTCCCAGATCATGCTGGTGAGAGACTAGACTGTGCAGAAAAAGCAAAATAAGAGCAGGAGGCTGAATTTCCTCCCCATTTACTAGTTCTGTGACCTTGGATACGTCGTCAGCCTCTCAGAGCCTCAAGGCTCACTTCATGGTTGATTTTGAAGACGGCATGAAACAATGCCCCAGGCAGCGCCTGATACAGGGTAGACACTCCGCATGTGTGAGTGTTGGTTTTTTCATTCTCTGGAAGGTAACTCAGTGTTCATGTGGTTCTTCATTGAAATGGGGATGAAGATTCAGAGAGTTTGGATGGATCCAAGGTCATATGTGGCACTGACATCACTTTTGAGTCCTAGACCTGTGCTTTCCTGGCTGTGTTACAAGTAAATCAAGTTCCCAAAGAGAAAAGACAGTAATAAGGGTGATTTTGGTTGTGATGATAATAACAACTCGAACAGGTAACACATCGAGTGCTGACCGTAAGACATGTGCTGTTCCAAGCACGTAACTCGCATACCCCTCACTGCAGCCTAGTGAGGCAAGCTGTTAATATCCCCATTCCACAATGAGGACAGGGAGGCACAGAGGTGATGAAACGCCAGGTGCGGTGGCTCACACCTGTAATCTCAGCACTTTGGGAGGCCGAGGTGGGCAGATCACCTGAGGTCAGGAGTTCGAGACCAGCCTGACCAACTTGGAGAAACCCCGTCTCTACTAAAAATACAAAATTAGCCAGGCGTGGTGGCGCATGCCTGTAATCCCAGCTACTCAGGAGGCTGAGGCAGGAGAATCGCTGGAACCTGGAGGGCGGAGGTTGCGGTGAGCTGAGATTGCACCATTGCACTCCAGCCTGGGCAACCAGAGTGAAACTCCATCTGAAAAAAAAAAGAGAGAGAGAGAGAGAGATTGAGAGGTGAAGGAACTTGCCTGAAGTTCCACGGTCATTTCCAGCGGGGCTGGGACTCAGGCGCAGGCAGCCCGGGCTGGAACCTGTGCTCCGAACCCCCGTCCTGCCCTGCAGCAAATGCTGGGGAGAGGCAGCATTGCTGGATGAGTAAGATTTTGCTCCAGCCCCGTCTCACAGAGCCCACTGCGATTCCCAAACCCAGAAGAGGATCCTCTTCTTAGTAGCTAAAGGAGGAGGCAGTGTGCTATGGGCGAAAGGGCTGTGAGGCTGAAATGAAATAAGATATGCAAAATGGGCTAGGTGTGGTGGCTCATGCCTGTAATCCCAGCACTTTGAGAGGCCAAGGCAGGCAGATCACTGAAGGTTGGGAGTTCAAGACCAGCCTGGTCAACATGATGAAGCCCCATCTTTACTAAAAATACAAAAATAAGCCAGGCGTGGTGGCACGCACCTGTAATCTCAGCTACTCAGGAGGCTGAGGCAGGAGAATCACTTGAACCTGGCAGACGAAGTTTGCAATGAGCCGAGATTGCACCACTGCACTCCAGACTGAGTGGTAGAGCAAGACTCCATCTCAAAAAAAAAAAAAAAAAAGATATGCAAAAGGTGTAGCATAGAGACTCCGGGAAGATTCAGATGCATCATTTCTGAAGCTCTCTGGATCTCAACCAAAAAACACCCAGAAAATTAGGAAAATAAAACTCCATGGAAAACATTTCCAACTAAACAAGGTATGGTTTTATGCAGTTCAGACCCACCTGCGTGACTTTGGCATGTGTGCTGGAAAAAGCAGTGGGAACCAGTGGCAGAACCCCAAAATAATCAACAGATATACCCAGAAAGTGCAGTAGGCGCTTTGGTGAACAGCACCGGAAGCTGGGAGGCATTTTGCTCTCTCCAGAGGCCAGAGTGTGCACAGAGCGCATGGGAGGTGCAGGGGCCAGAGCACGCTTGCTCTTGGGAGCTTTTGAAACTGAGCCACCACAGCTCCCACTGAGGGCAGGGTCTCACACAAGGGAGAGACTGTGGAAGTGAAATAGAAAATTGTGTAGGAAAGAGACCACAGAGACCGTGGGAAGAAAAGGTCCAGGTACGTGTGGAAGAAAGTCAGGGGGTGAGCAAAGTCAAGGAGACGACTGTGAAACAGACTCTCAATTTGCAGGAAAGCTGTTTTCTCTAAGGATAATCAACCCAAAAGCATCCAGGTCAAATTTCCTGAGTTTCTAGAACAAAGTACCGTAGACTGGGTGGTGTAAAGGAATAGAAATGTATCGTTTCATGGTTCTGGAGGCTGGAAGTCCAAAATCAAGGTGTCAGCAGCCCTGTACTTCCTCTGAAACCTCCTGGGGATGCTCCTCCTGTAGGGGGTGCTCCTCCTGTAGGGGGTGCTCCTTCTGCAGGGGATGCAGACATTCCCTACAGAAGAGACATTTCCCTACATAAGAGACACTTCCCTACAGAAGAGACCTCCTCTTAACTAATTATATCTGCAATGACCGTGGTTCCTGATAAGGTCGCATTCTGAGGTACTGGGGATGGAGCTTTCACATCTTTCTTGGAAGGACATCATGCAAGCCATGAAACCCATACAAAGTGTTAGGGCCTGAATTTTGTCCCTCCCAAATTAACATGTTGAATTTCTCATCCCCAATACCTCTAAGCATGACTGTATTTGGATATAGGGACTTTAAAGAGATAATTAAGGTAAAAGTGAGAGCATATGAATGGGCCCTAATCCAATTCAACAGGAGTCCTCATAAGAGGAGATTAGGGGCCAGATGTGGTGGCTCATGCCTGTAATCCCAGCAATTTTAGAGGCCGAGGCAGGCAGATCAGGAGGTCAAGAGTTCAAGACCAGCTTGGCCAACATGGTGAAACCCCATCTCTACTAAGAATACAAAAATTAGCAGGGCATGGTGGTGCGTGTCTGTAATCCCAGCTACTCGGGAGGCTGAGGCAGGAGAATCACTTGAACCTGGGGATTGGAGGTTGCAGTGAGCCGAGATCACACCACTGGACTCCAGCCTGGGTGACAGGGCAAGACTCTGTCTCCAAAAACAGAGGATAGGACATAGGACATGAACATGCACAGAGGGAAGAGCATGTGATGACACAGCGAGAAGTCAGACTTTTACAAGCCAAGGAAAGAGGGCTCAGAAGGAGCCAAACTGCCAACACCTTGATCTTGGCTGTTCAGCCCCCAGAACCATGAGACAATCCATTCCTGTTGGTTAAGCCACCCAGTCTGTGGTATTTTGTTACGGCAGCACTAGCAAACAAATGCACAGTTATTATAAGCAAAAAAGAGAAAAAGAGAGAATGATATCCCTCTGCATATTGAAAGCACACCAGAAAGACATGCCCAGAATAAATGAAAATTCTAATATTCTATCTTGAAAAAAACCAAAAGTGTTAATAAAATGAACAAAACATAGAAGAAAAATGGGGCCAGGCACGGTGGCTCATGCCTGGAATCCCAGCACTTTGGGAGGCTGTGGCAGGTGGTTCATCTGAAATCAGGAGTTTGAGACCAACCTGGCCAACATGGTGAAACCTTAACTCTACTAAAAATACAAAAATTATCAGGGCATGGTGGCAGGCACCTGTAATCCCAGCTACTTGGGAGGCTGAGGCAGGAGAATTGCTTGAACCCCGGAGGCGGAGGTTGCAGTGAGCCAAGATCATGCCATTGCACTCCAGCCTGGGCAATAGAAAAGGAGGAAAAAATAAACTATGAACATTTAGACAAAAACAGTAAGTGACTTGTAAGAGGAAAAAACTATGTTCTCATCAGACTCTTTGACAGCAATGCTTTATGCTGAAAGAAAATACTTAAGGAAACTCAAGGAAAGGTGAGCCCAGAATTTTATACCTAGCAAAACTGACTTTCATGTACAAAGAGCACAAGCTATGCAAGCATTAAACCATGCAAGCATTAAACACAGTCACTTACAGAACTACAATTAAATGACTATTATAAGAAAAAGAGTACAGTATGAATTACTGTATAGCTCAGACAATGTTGACATAGCACATTTATTTTTAAATTGTAAGCAGAATAGGCGGAGCATATCAGTTATTTTCGATAATTATGTTAGTCATGGTAACTTTAGAATTGTTATCCTGGGACTATGGTGTAGGTAATGTGGGATAATGATGGGATACTCTATGTCCTTGAGGACCAGGATTCTGATGTGGAAGAAAGAATATTCCTTTGTAATACAGAAGACATTAATTAAAAACCATGTGGTC
Organism: Cheracebus regulus; assembly: GCA_963574635.1. Taxonomy (NCBI): domain Eukaryota; kingdom Metazoa; phylum Chordata; class Mammalia; order Primates; family Pitheciidae; genus Cheracebus; species Cheracebus regulus. The sequence goes on from CAUYQU010018870.1 coordinate 28,257, forward strand.
CTTGTTTTGAATTGGATATCAGTAGGAACTCTTGGTGTATATTATTTTTTAAATGTTCACTGAAGAGGCCTAGAAACAATGACCAACCCAGTAGCACTGAGCCTCCCTAGTGTCCAGACTCTGGTCTTGATAAGTCATTTCTCACTAAAAAACAAAAACAGAAATACAAATCCAGGACTTCTTGGAGTGATGGCTGATTCCAGGTCTTGGGCAGTAAAAGTGTAAAATGAGGCTGGATCATCTCGTCACATCAGATAGCAAGAAAGCTATGAAAGGCGGCTGGACACAGTGGCTCACGCTTGTAATCCCAGCACTTTGGGAGGCTGAAGAGGGTGGATCATGAGGTCAGGAGTTCAAGACCAGCCTGGCCAACACATGAAATCTCATCTCTACTGAAAATACAAAAATTAGCTGGGCATGGTGGCAGGCGCCTGTAATCCCAGCTCCTTGGGAGGCTGAGGCAGAGAATCACTTGAATCCGGGAAGTGGAGGTTGCAGTGAGCCGAGATTATGCCACAGCACTTTAGCCTGGGCAACAGAGCCAGACTCCATCTCAAAAAAAAAAGGCTGTGAAAGTCTAGGAGGGCTGGGCCAAAAGGCCCCAGGAGCCAGCTTCATTTTCCCTCTGACAAAAGATGGGAAGATTTGAGTTTCAGCCAAGGATAATAATTGCAGCAGATCAAACCTCATGAGATTGGCTTCAGTCGTGAGTCTATGCCGACTTTTTTCCCCAAAAAAAATCCTTTGGAGAATGATAGAGCACTAGTTAGTTTACCATCCTGAAAACTAGTTATTTTCCTAGAAAGTTCAGGAAAGAATCTTGAAAACTAGGTAGGTTATTATCCTGAAAACTAGTTTATTATCCTAGAAAATTCGAGGAAAGAGTCAAGTATTGACCTGCTATTTCCTGGCGATTAAATAACAATAGCACGTGAAAGGAAGCATCTCTTTACAGAAGTATTCCAGCTAATATATGGAAATGAAATGGTAGAACCAGACTATCAGCATTTTGCAATCCTTGACGAATCAGTGGGTTTAGGCCTTGAGATTCAATAGATGCTGTTGTCACAGAGAGGCAGCCAGTCACTGTGTGTCCCTAACTGAAGACACATTACCACCTGCCATCTTGCCAAAGGGACTGGGCCTGCTGGGATCAGGCCTCTGGATCCAGCTGCCAATATCCAGGAAATCCAGTGGACAGAGGAACACACTGAACCGAACCATGAGGATGCAATCAGCAAAGTCCAGACTGTAGGAAACACGACAGCTCAAATTCTTCAGGTTCTTTAATAGATAAATTGTATGGAAAATAAAGGAGGCTGGGCGCGGTGGCTCACCCCTGTAATCCCAGCACTTTGGGAGGTTGAGGCAGGTGGGTCCCTTGAGGTCAGGAGTTCAAGACCAGCCCAACCAGCATGGTGAAACCCCGTCTCTTCTAAATAGAAAAAATTAGCTGGCTGTGGTGGTGCACGCCTGTAATTCCAGCTGCTCCAGAGGCTGAGGCAGGAGAATTGCTTGAACCCGGGAAGTGGAGGTTGCAGTGAGCCGAGACTGCGCAATTGCCCTCCAGCCTGGGCAATAAGAGAGAAACTCCCCCGTCTCAAAAAAAAAAAAAAGAAAGAAAGAAAGAAAAGAAAGGAATGGTGAAGAAATCTGTAGATTAAAGTGGGCTTAAAAGGCTGCCGAGCAAAAACTTGCTCATGGACAAGTCTAAATGATTGTGTCTACAGATGCACACTTATGTGGTAAAACTATAAAGAAATGCAAGTAGGGGACTGCTGTGGGACTCAGGCTGGGGGTTACTTTTGGGATGCAGGAGGGGTTGACCTCTGCCTGCGAGATGCAAGGCCTCTGATGGCTGGCCATGTTCTCTTTCTTGACCTGGGTGGCGATTATAAAGGCGTTTCCTTATAATAACTCGTTAAACCATACTTTCATTTTGTGTAATTTTGTATCGTGTTTTATTTTATGATCAAGAGGCTTTAAAAATCCAAGTCATGGCACCAAGAAAAATGTAAATTAAAAAAAAAAATCAGTCTCGCAGCCAGGCGTGGTAGCTTATGCCTGTAACCCCAGTGCTTTCGGAGGCCGAGGTGGGCGGATCACGAGGTCAGGAGTTCGAGACCAGCCTGGCCAACCTGGTGAAACCCCATCTCTACTAAAAATACAAAAATGAGCCAGGTGTGGTGGCAGACGCCTGTAATCCCAGCTGCTCAGGAGGCTGAGGCAGGAGAATCGCTAGAACCCGGGAGGCGGAGGTTGCAGTGAGCTGAGATCACGTCACTGCACTCCAGCCCGGGTGACAGAGCGAGACTCCTCTTAAAAAAAAAAAAAATCTGTCAGCACAATAGCTGGAACCCAGACCTCTCACAGACCTTAGCCTCCTCTCCTGCCTGCCTGTTGCATGGTGATGTGGAATTGACTTCCCTGTGCTGGGCACCCAGCTTGGCACTCTGTCTGCTCCTTTGTTTACTATCCTGCTGCCCAACCTCACTGTGGGCTCTGAGAAGGTGGGGCCATGTGTCCCTTGTTCACTTTGGTGTCCCTAGCACCTGGCACTCACAATGTATTTGTTCGGCAAGCGAACCTGTGACACAATTTTACAGTTGTAGATATTGATGCTCAGTTCGTGCAGCTGATAAATTTCCAACCTGTGCTTACCCACAGCCAGGGCAGGTGGAAGCCGGAGGGTGTCTGTGGCGTTTAGGTCCCAGTCCATTTTGCAGGAAGGGCCATGAAGCCTCCCCACAGAGCAGCCAGGCTGCAGAGACCACTGTCGTTCTCTGACGGAGCCGTCTCTGGGACAGAGGCCCCTGGCCTGGCCACCTGCTCCTCCTCCCTGTACCTCGGGCCCTGTGGGAGCCGCTGTCCCCGCTTTCCCGTCAGCTTCACATGCTGTGGTTCCCCGCAGGCTCCGCCAAGAGAAGACAGACACAGTCCGCTGCATCAAGTCTTGCCGTCCCAACGATGTCACATGCGTGTTCGACCCGGTGCACACCATCTCCCACACGGTCGTCTCGCTGCCCACCTTCCGAGAGTTCAACCGACCCGAAGGTGAGTGGAATGGACGTGGGGGTCCCTGGGTCCCCTGGGGCATCCCTCGGCTTCAGCTGAGGGTTTGGCCTGCAGGAGCCATTCCTTGTAAGATGTGTCCCGGGCTTTGAAATGCAGAGCGTTCTTTGCCTCTGTGTCCCCCACTCCCACCCTACACAGCAGCCTTTGGCCCATTCTCGGCTCTCCTTTCAAGGGGTCTTTTCTTATGAGTAACTGTCATTCTACAGAGAGCCATTAAGTGTTGATTCTGTAATCAGCGCTGGAGAATCAGGGAGGGCCTCCGTGAGGAAGTGATGACCAGGCTGGAGCCTGAGTGGTGAGGTATTCGAGTGAAAGGGGGTAAGGGGAGAGGAGGGTGCCCAGCGGAGCAGGACAGGGCCGGAGGGTCTGGGGGTAACGGGGCAGTGCGTGCATTTCAGGAACCGAGCCGAGGTTTTCTGCTGGAGCGGTAGAGGCTTGGCAAGAGGTGGGATCGAAGGGTAAGAGGAGGCTAAAATCAGAGTTGGAGTTTCAACCCCCAGGCTCTGGGAGAACCATTGGAAGGTTGCAATGGACGAGGTTTGCATATAGTAACATCATCCTGGGAGCCCTCCATGGCTAGGAACGGGCTTTTGTAGACCCAGGGCCAGGTGAACTGGAGGGACCGGGATGGAAGGCTCAGGTGTCACCCACTCAGCGCTCCCGCACCCTGGCCTGGCTCTCTAGGAAGCTCCCGGCATGCAGTGTAGACTTGTGTAGCCTGCCATCACTGCGCCGTTTCTCTGGAGCAGGGCCAGGGCTATGTGCTCCCAAGCACACAGCGCACTGTTCACCTCGCTTCCGGCCTGTGCTGCCCGTGTGCCTGGTCCCCAGCCACCCCTGCCCTCTGGGGAGTCTCCATCCCCCGCCTGCAGAGAAGCTTGCCATGATGAGTTCATTCAGCAGCTGTGGACGGAGCCCCTCTGGGTCAGGCTCTGGGGACGTGGTGATAAGAAGGAGTCCTGCCCTCTCGGGTAGGCATACAACTCAGCTACCCGTGAGGACACCAGTGTTTACACCATGACACAGCCATGCAGAAGGGGTGGGGGGAAGGAGAGCCTCCCCCAGCACGTGGTGGCCCAAGGAGTGGTCCCCAGTCCCAGCCCCCCTAAGCTTGCTCCTCCCAAAAAGGAACTGCGCCGAATTGTCGCAGGGTGGCACAGACTTGGGTCAGAGAAAATAACTAACTGGTATTTGCCTTTTGCAAAATGATGGGGTTTCACCAAACCACATAGAAATCCTTCCCAAATCCCCGGGGGCTGGTTTTGCAGCCTCTCCGGCCAGTGCCGATCTGAGTGTTGGTTATCTCAGGGAGCTGTGTGCCACCGGGACACCTGCTAGCAGCTTTGGCCCAGGAAATCCAGACCCTGACCTTGAGTACTGAAAGGACCTTTAGCGGTCCCTGCCAGCTTCCTTCCTCACCTTACAGATGAGGAAACTGAGGCCTAGAGACAGGACTCCCCCCAAGACAGCCCAGAGCCGGGGCTGCCCGGCTTCACTGTCTGACCTGGGAGATGGACACAGCCCCCAGCCCCTAGACAGCCCAGGCCGCCCTCAGCGGTGGCCCCTGACCCGCAGCACTGTAGATGGGAGAGAAGCCCCCTCCTCTGGCCTTTCTGCTCTCTCCCTCTGTCCCCTCACTCACCTCCCTCCTCCTGTCCCCACCTTCATGAATATTCACAGTGACTGAGGACTTCTCACCAGCCCTGCCTCTGAGGAGCTCTGTGACCCCCAGGAAGATCCAAAATCTCTCCTGATTTCAGTTCCCCACTGATAAAAAGGGATAGGCTATGGTATAGGAAGGTCCAGACCCCTCCTCCTCCCCACACGGGGAACTCTGGCTTCATTGATGTTGCCTCGTCAAAGGGCCCTGGGTTAGGTCTTCATTCCCCGAGGGTGAGTTCCTGGGGCTGAGGCAGGGGCTGGGGCTGGGACCAGGCTGCGCTGAGCCTTCTGTGCCATGCCTCCGCAGAGATCATCTTCCTCCGTGCCATCACGCCACCACACCCTGCCAGCCAGGCTAACATCATCTTCGACATAACGGAAGGGAACCTGCGGGACTCCTTTGACATCATCAAGCGCTACATGGACGGCATGACCGTGGGTGAGTGGCTGGGAACTTCAGCTCTATCCTGGCACCCTTCCCCCTCCACCCGCAAACCCTCTCTGGCCCAGCCCAGCGCCCATCTGAGTCCCCTCCCCAAATCCAAGCCCACCCAACCTTCAGGGCACAGCGCCAAAGACACCACAGCCCCCAGTCAGTCTCCACGGGAGGAGCAGCCAGAGCTGGGGAGCCTGGCCTGGGATCCGACCCTAGCTGTGCCACCTGCTCTCGGGGTGACCCCTCTGGGTCTCGGTCTCCCTGCCTATAAAACGGGTGGGTTCCATAGAGCCCTGTCTCTCACAGCCATGAATTTCAAATGATACCACCCAAGAAAGGTGCTTATCCCAGGACTGGCACAGTCCCATGGTCAGTGGGAGCTAACAGGAGTTTTATTGTTGGGGTGCAGCAGGAGGGATAGCAAAGTAGGAATCAGAGGACCTGAGCTCTGGTCTCAGCCTCAGAACTAGATGGACTCGCTTGTGGCCTTGAGCAGTGGTCTTGAGCGGTGGTCGGCCCCTCCCCACGTATCAGTTGAGAGGACCAAAGCCGCTGGAGTGCTCAGCCCATCTGAATGGAGAACACACTGCACTTTCCCCCTGGAGATCGGGGTTTGGGGAGCCTGAAGGGGCACTTGGGCATGAGGGGACTGTGGAAGTCCTGTTGGTGGGTGCAGGCTGGGGAAGTCGTTTACAGGCTGGGGCAGAGCCCTCCATGGCTAGGAACGGGCTTTAATGACAGCCTGCTCGTCTGAAAAGACACCAAGGCCCACTCTGCTCCACACACTTGCTTCTGTCATTCATAGCTCCGCTCCTGAACTGTCACATTTTAAAAGATTTACATTCATGGGAAATGAAAACGGTGGCATCTTCCATTTTGGACTTGGATTTATGCTCTGAACACTTTCATAGCAGCTAAGCAACCGATGGACAGTCCTTGTCTTACCCTGGGCCTCAGTTTCCCCATTGTGAACTGGGAGGAGTGGGCTTCATAGTCCCTTAGGCGCTGGATTCCGGGAGGTCCTAACCAGAACCGGCGACCGTGTAGTGCGCGCTGCCCAGGGGGTTTTGGTGCACGGCCTCCAGGGGGCGCTGTTGGACCTTGGAAGCTGAGTCCTCACCGCCCAAACCGGACGGTTAAACTGGCAGCTGGGGAAGGGGAATCGTTATTCTCCTGTTGCCCAAGAGCCATTTATAGCAACTTTACAAGCTTTTAAATGGGTTTGCATGTTGTAAACATGACTGAGTCACTGGGGGGCTCCTCACCCCAGCCTCCTCCTGCGCGAGCTGGCAGCAGGAATAATTAGTTAATTACAATGAATGGCACTTAGCCCTCCGGTGATTCCTAGGGGAAGGCACATGGTTTGGTTGTCTGACATTGTGAAACTCACCGCTTGCCCTTGAGTCACTCTCCACTCTGGGCCTCAATTTCCCCCCCTGTGGGTGGGTGGGGTGTGCACCCTGACACTGGCCCACAGCCGCCCCCCGCCCCCCAGGGGCCAGTCCTGTGCTCCATGCTAGGCCTGCAGGTGTGGCTGGGACACAGCCCTCAGGTGATTCCCAGATCTTGGAAGGATAGCAGTTTGGAATCTAGACCCTTCCAGTTCACGTCCTCATTCTTTCTGTTTCTGAACTCTTCCCGAGCCCTACCTGTGCCTGAGTCTGGGCTGAGCCTTGCAGATGCAGAGATGGATAAATGCCACATCGTCCCCGAGGGCTTTGCACCTCAGCAGTGGGGAAATGCCACCCCATAACCAGATCATCAAAATATGATGCTGAAATGGGCGTGCACGGAGACAGGCCTCGATGGCCTGCGGAGGCTCTCAGGGGAAGTCTCCTGGCAGCTTTCGTGTCTTTAGTACCCACCTAAATCCTTCCTGGGGTGACCGGAGCCAAGAGGTTGGGCAGCTGCTGGGCCTAGAACCAGCGCCCACCCGCGTCTTTCTCTGGCTGCACCTGCTCCAGACAGAACCAACTGGGAGTGTCTGTTTCTCAGCTTCCCATCCACTGGGGCAGAAAATCCTGGCATGTCAGAGCCTGAAGGCTCCTAGAGACCATCTCTTCCAACTCCTTCTTCTGCAGAGGGGGAAACTGAGGCCCAGAGGGGTGAGGGGGCTTCCCAGTCTTCTCACAGTGATTCAGGGACACCGTGAGCAATGGAACGGGGTCCCAGGATGTGAAAGAGGATCAAGGGTACCGTCCCGGCAGCGGGCTTCTGGGAACGGAATGTGGATGAGGCCACAAGGACCCAGCGGCTTCCCCCAGCACGGTTGGTCACGGGTGCCCTGGTCTTTGGAATTCTGGGCTGGAGCTTCGTGGGGGAGGGACCCAGCCTGGCCCTTGGAATCGTTGCGCCTTTAGTCCCGTGTACCAGGGAGGCTCCCGCCTCGTCTGCGCCTCGGTCTGTGTGCAGGATGCCCCACCCAGCTGGGCTTCTGGGGTTGACCTGGTGCCCATTCATCTCAGGTGGAGGACAGAGACCGGGGCAAGGCCCATGCATTGGGGACCCAGGCTGCTCTATCGGCTGGCTGCTGTCTCCATACCTACTGCAGAGGATCTTATTTCTCTGTCTGGGATATCTTCCCTGGGCTTTCACATCCCTACTTCCTTCTTTCTCCTCTTCTGTCCAAAATAACATCCGTACACCTGGGAGCTTCCTGCCCCGCCAGAGTCAGCCATCCCAGCACCCAGCCCCTGGCCTGTCTACCTGGCAATGGATGGTTCCGCCACTGGACTCCAGCCCAAGCCTGAAGCAGCCCTGGAAACGTGGGGTTGAACACTCGCCGGCTCCTTGCTGTCGCCAGGCACCTTCACCCCCACATTCTCCAGTCCTCAGATGCTGCCAGCGATGGGTCATGATTGTCTCCCTCGGGCGAAGGAGGAGGCTAAGTTAAATGACCACCTGAGACTGTGCAATTGAAAAACCGCAGAGCCTGGGGTGTTTCCAGACTTGTTTTTAGCAGAGCAGTTCTGGTTTTAAGCAGTGATGTAGACAGAAACCCTTGATGGCGAGTGGAGAGGAAGAAAGCAGTTTCCGGGGCTGCTGCTCCCAGCGGGGGTGTGGGAGGCTCCTGACCTTCCTGGGAAGCCCTGACAGCTCTGTGCTATCTGTAGCACATGGCAGGGAACACCGCCTACTCACTACAGTGCTCGCTGAACACCTGCCTGCTCTAGGCCATGCCCTGTGTGGACACTGGGCACCTAATCAGGAGGGCTTCCTGGAGGAGGCGAGGCCTAAGCTGAGTCTCCTTGCATGTGAGGGAGTGACACTTAGCACTTTTGATGACCAGGAGCCAGGGTTTCATCATCGCCAGGACCCTGTGACATGCTGGGATTAGCTCCTCTAACAAAGGAGAGAGGGAGGGCCAGAGAGGGCAAGAGACTTGCCCGTGGCCACTTGGGGCTGGGGCCAGAGCAGGCCTGGGGCCCAGTCTTCCCCAAACACCATAGTCCCCCACCCCAGCCGGACCCCAGGGTTGACTGGTGCTGCCTTGAGCAAAGTTGTTGTGAGTTTGGGTGTCCCAGAAAAGCAATCAGCGCAGAAGCCCCCGGGGCTCACCGCGTTTGGTCCTCCCAAAGTACCAGAAGAAGAGGGAGAAATACTCCAAGTCCACTAAGAACCTGCAGAAGCCAGGTCTTCCTCTAATGTAGCCTTTAAAGACTCATTCTTAGGGGGGATCAAGGAGCCCACAGCAGGGCCCCACCGTTGTCTTTGTAAAGCCCCCTTGCATTCCTCTTTAACCGGCTGTCAAGGAAAAATGAAGAATGCATTTTCGCCCTGTGCAAAAATTCTCCCTTAATGCCTAAGGGATTCTCGGGCCACTACAAAGCTTTCCTTCTCCGACTCTGGATTCATTCTCAGCTCTGTGGGCTGCACAGGCTGTAATCGGGGGTGCTCTGGGGAGGGATCTTTCAGGTAGTATCTCCTGAGTGATGACGAATAGAAGAGCCCTGGCTGCAGCAAGGGTGAGCTGTGTATCATCCGCGTGTGGATGAGACAGAAAGGTAACCTGGGGCCACCCCGCCTCCCCGGGCCGCTGGGCTGCACACCCTGGCTCCCCGGGCCGCTGGGCTGCGGCTGATGTCCGAGCCTCAGACCTCCCCTCCGACCTCCCCTCCAGCCTCCCGATCACCACTTTCTTTTAATTCTCAGCCCAGCCACGTCTGTCTGTCTGGCTCACTCCACCCAGCCTCAAGACTCAGCATGTGTGTGACCGCTTCCAAGAAGCCTCCCCTGACTGGTCCGTGGCCATGTCTATGTGATAGGAGGGGCTGGCCCACAAGAAGTCCCTCCCTGTTTCTCCAGGGAGGGAAATCTGTGCTCTAGGAGGCTTGGTTATGGCCACATTTCCGTTAAAACCCTGCCAATGCCAAGAGGAGCTGGAGAGCCTGCAGGCGAAGTAATTATTTGGCCTACGGGCGAATTTTGCATGTGGACCTCCTGACCCTTGGGCCTGCTGGGTTGTGGGGAGCTACGGAGTTGTCCTCATAGTTTTTTGCAGGCCAGCCCCTCCTGTCACACGGACATGACCATGGGACAGCCAAGGGAGGTTGACACTCAAACTCACAGCCACATCTCTGGCTGGCCCGTGACACGATGGGAGGCAGGGAGCCGGGCAGGGAGGACACTGCATGCGGTTTGGGGCTTTTGGAGCATCCAGGGTGCAGGGAGGGCCAAGGGGAGGCTAGAGGAGAAGGCCAGGCCTCAGTGGATGCTGTCCTGGGCCATGGGAGCCACCGGAGGTCTGTGCTGCCCCCTGGGAGCTTTGCGCTCCCAATGGAGCTTCCAGATCCTGCTGCTTTGTTTAACCCATGGGACCTCCTGCAGTTTGAGGTTGCAGTTGAGGTTGTACCCATTCAGCAGGTAAGAAGACTGAGGCCACAGGAGCTAAGTCTCTAGGATTTCCCAGTCAGGAAGTGTTCAAGGTTGGGGCTTAGACCTGAACAGCCCAGCTCCAGGACTCCCTATCTCCATGGCCTGTGTTAAGCCCTGATTATTTTTTCTGGTCTATACCAGCTGGTATCTACACTGGCTGGCATCTGTCAGCAGTGGCTGAGCCTGAGTCCCAACCATAGAGGATAAGTTGTGAAGCGCCTCCTTTCAAACAGTCACAGTGCTCCTGGCCACGGGGTCTTGTGTCCTGGGCCACCCCCTGATGAGGAAAGACCTCCCTGTATACCCAGGCCACCAAAAGGTGAGGTTCACATGTCACCATGCTGCAGAATGGCGGGGTCCTGAGGGTCTCTCTCCGGCTCTTTATCTGCCGAGTGCCTACTCGTCGTTGCTCACACAGGTGAGACACCAGGCTGCTCCTGGGACCCCCAGACCCGCTTCCTTTCCAGGAGTCCTCCCAGCCTCAGTGACTCCCAGTGGCAGCCAAAGCCGCATCCCCTGCAGATAGACGCTGGGCTGGCTGCAGCTTAGGGAGGCTGTTTCTAGGCTGGGGCAGGACCTTCACGGCTGGGAATGGGTTTCATGACAACCTACCCATCTAAGAAGACATCCAGACCTCATCCACTCTGCAAGCTTGTTTCTAGGCAAGACCTCTGCTCTGATTGAGTGCGTGTGTGGCTGGGTGTGCAGTGTGTGTATGTGTAGGTGCATGTGAGCGGTGAGTGCATATCCACATGATTTGATCTCTGAAAGTTTTAATTTTTTAATTTTTTTTTTTTTGAGACAGAGTCTTACTCTGTCACCCAGGCTGGAGTGCAGTGTCATGATCTCGGCTCACTGTAACCTCCACCTCCCACGTTCAAGCGATTCTCCTGCCTCAGCCTTCCGAGTAGGTGGGACTACAGGTGTGCGCCACGATGCCCGGCTAATTTTTGTATTTTTTAGTAGAAACAGCGTTTCACCTTATTGGACAGGCTGGTCTCAAACTCATGACCTCATTATCAGCTCTCCTTAGTCTCTCGAAGTGCTAGGATTACAAGCGTGAGCCACTGTGCCCAGCCGATCTCGGAGATGTTTTATACTGTCTGGTTTGGAGAAAGGACAATCCTATAGTATTAAGACCAGACCGTGTGTCCCCAGCCCAAGCCTGCCCTGGGCCCAGGGACAGTATTTGGAGACTTTGCTGGCAGTTTTGTGTTGGAATCCCCTGGTGCCTCCCCTGTACGTTCACCCATCCTGTGCCCAGAGGCCCTTCACAAGCGCCGTATGCCATTAGATCCCTAAGCAGTCTGGTGGGACGGCCACCCTGGGGCTGGTATCGCTGTTTATGGAAGAAGCAAAAGGGAGGGCTGGTCGAGGGCCTCACAGCCAGCGAGTTGGAACTGCGCGTCCCAGACAGGTCCTGAAGTCAGTCAGCTCTCTGTTGCCCCCCAGGCCGCTCAGCCCCCAGGCAGCTCTGTGGGTTCAGCAGCCGCAGGGTTCCCAGAGAAGCCGAAGGGTTCGGGTCCTCCGCTCCTGGCAGGGCAGGGCCGGCCAAGCAGCATGGCAGCGGCGAAGTCCACACGAATGAGGTGGATGACTGGCCCTCACCTTAGACAAGGTCGCCTTGATGACATTTGGGAAGGAAGTGCTGTCATGGCAGCCTCTGCATCTCATTCGTGTAATTAAATGAAATGATGCGTGTGGAAGCTCCTGGATGGCTGGCATGCAGTGGGTGCGCAGGATGTAATACTAACGGAAAGCTAAATGTGCTGTAAATGTCAGTTCTTCCTCGTTTGGCCCTGCTCTCTCTCTAGAGTGGTTATACAGTCTAGCTGTGAGCAGGAAGGAAGCTAGGGGTTTTGTTTTGTTTTGTTTTGTTTTTTTGTTTGTTTCTTTTTTGAGACAAAGTCTCATTCTGTCTCCCAGGCTGTGGTGCAGTCGCATGATCTCGGCTCCCCACAACCTCCGCCTCCCGGGTTCAAGCGATTCTCCTTCCTCAGCCTCCTGAGCAGCCAGGATTACAGGCACCTGCCACCACGCCCGGCTAATTTTTGTATCTTTAGTAGAGCCAGGGTTTCACCATGCTGGTCAAGCTGGTCCCAAACTCCTGACCTTGTGATCTGCCCACCTCAGCCTCCCAAAGTGCTGGGATTACAGGTGTGAGCCACTGCGCCGGGCCAGAAGCCAGGTTTTGATGTGCCAGTCAGGTGAGACCCAGAGAAGACAGCGCAATCAACATAGGAAGTAACAGAAGCAGTTTGTTATTGACAGGTCCCCAGAGAGGGGGGCGGCACCCCTCGCAGGGCCAATGGGAAGGGGTGGCACCTGCAGAATGAAAGAGAGAGACAGAGAGACCTGTGGGACCAGAGCCTTTGCTGGGGTGCACGGCATTGTCCAGGCAGGTTTCCCCTGAGGAATTCTATTTGGGGGGCTTGGAGCAGGCAGGAGTTCCCTGAGGTCATGCGGTGACTGAAAGGGAGTCATTGCTGCCTAGACGTGCACGGTCCACATAGGTGTGGGGGTCTTTGGGTTGTATCCAGCTGTCCCATGAGGCGGGGGCCCCCAGGGGGTGGTGGTATAAGGCAGACATCTGGATCAACCGCCTTGAGGAACTGGGAGCAGGTGGAGAACTGGAACCCATAGCGAGGGTGACTGAGCCCTGCTCTGCTGTGAGAGTTAAACGTAGACTCAGAATGCATGCTGAGGCAATGGAGGATGAGAAGCCTGCACAACACCCAGGCTTTTCCGTGACAGTGAACTTGACAGCCACTTTCCCACACTGTCTGTGCTAAGTCGTGGGAGCCTCCGAGCTTGGCCAGTGTGTCAACACACTCCTGCTGCCCTCACACCCCCTCTTAAAGGGAACTACCACAGTCTGTGTTTTGAAATCACATTTTAAATTCCATCTGTGGGTGTGTAAGCATTATTACCCAATTTCAAGTTTACCATTTGAAAAATGGCAATGGCTTGGATGGCCCCTTTCAGGCAGAGCGTGATTGAGTCTGTGTGGCCGCGGCAAACTGCTCTGGGCTTGAGGCCTTGTTCTCTGTTTCCAGCTGTGTGACTTTAGGCAAGTTTCATAACCTGTCTGAGCCTCAGCTTTCTTCTCAGCAAAATTGCCAAAGTAATATTTGCCTTGCAGGGTTATCAGGACCGAGGCGTGTGCCTATTTTAACTTAAGAGTGGTCCATATGGAGGATACATGAACCAGGGGGAGGATGCAGTTTGGAACCGGCGGGCTGGTGGGAGCCAGAGCCTCCTCAGGGAACAACAGGCCAGAGCAAGGATCGTGGGACTGGGCCAGGACCGTTCAGCCCAAAGTGGCTGTAACTACCTGGGACCTATTTCATAGGCAGATCTCACAGTGGAGGGCTGGTGAGGCTGGCCTGGCTGGAGGCAGATCATGCCTCCCATGACCTCTCATCCTTGAATTATCTTATTCGTTCAGCAAGAACATCCTGGGATACTGATGCCTCCCCAGGGCATGTGGAATACTGCCAGGCCCTGCACTGGGTACTGGAGAATAAATCTACATCCAAGCTACACATCCTGCTTTTAAGCCGCTCCCCATGTTCACACAGCTGAAAGTGCTTGTGGTTTAGGAGTTGGTGTGGTTCATGTCTCAGAGGGAGAGAGGAGTGGTTTGTGGCAGGGCCGCTATGTACAGTTGAATGTGTTGTGTACTGCAAAACCTAGGGAGCACCATTCACCGCTTAGTCTATTTGCAGTGCACAACCTGCTCAACCGTACGCAGCAGCCCCAGTACAAGGGCTTGTGAATGAAGGTGTCTACCCAGCTGTACCTCTTCCCCTGGCCAGGCAAGGCCTCAGTCAAGGCTTGAGACCATCCAGCGTTCCAGCCACAGGGCCCAGATCACCTCCTTAAAATTATTACTCTGAAGGGGTTAACTGTGGCTGCTGACCGCGTCCTGCAGCCCATGTAGAGGGTTTGGCCCGGGATCAGTACACATTACAAATGGGATTCAGAAATTCCACCTAAAAACAACAGCGCGTCGTCCCTGCCCGACGATGAGTGATTGCCCTGTCCTGGCTTTCACGGCAAATCCCAGGGATTAGGCGCTTTCTTTTCTCTGGGAGGCACAGCCCTGTCACCCTGGGGGCCACACCCTGGCCGGCAGCCAAGTTGTTTCCCAGGGTGCTGGGTCCGGCCTCTCCGGGCTGGGATCAGCGGTGGCCTCACTCCATCTTGAGCTGGAGGTGTTGCTGAGGGTCCTGGGAGGTGGAGGGCAGGCGGGAGGGTCTCTTAGAGACTGGGAGATGGAAAGAAAACATACACCTTTTCTGCTTCCTGTGTCGTGACCCCACGGGGCAGAGATGGATCTGTGGCATCTGGCCCTGTGCCCTGAGTGACTGCGCGTAGCCCCTTTGCAATGGCTGCTGTTACCCTCCAGAGCATCTTGAGCTTATCAAGCCCCAATTCCCAGATACCAAAACGCTCAGAAGTCACCCCCCATCACAAAGCTGGTAGCTCTCCCTGCAGCAGCTCCTGGGCTCAGGCCAGACTCCTCAGAGGGCTTGGTAGCATTTAATGGGGCACAGCCTCTGCTTTTGAGCTTCTCTGAATGAGACACATAGGGGACCCCTGGGGAGCAGTCCCAGAAGCTTCCCTGCTGTGGGTGGCCCCCAGACAGCCAGGGCTGGACCTGCAGTGACATGGACAGCATTCATTCAGGGCTCAAGGCCTCAGCCCCAGGAGACACCCTGTCCACGTGAGGGCAGCACTCCACACCCTAGATCGGTTTTCCAGCCCAGGACCTGGCTGGGAAGGGTCGGTGGGGTACGGCCTGCCCAGCACTCCCTGTCGTGGCCGCACTGCAGGAGACAGCGTGGCGGGGAGATGGGCCGTGTTGCCCTGCTGAACCCCTAGGGGTCTGCTATACCCCTTTCTACAGGCCTTCTTGGTGCAGCTCAGGTGAGACGATTCAGCTAAAAGAGGTCAGAAGATTACACAGCCCCACATCTGCAGGGTCACTGTGGACGGGACTGTCACGGCCTCAGGGGCAGGGTGGAAGGGAGCCAGACTTGGGACGCCTGCCTTGCACACAGGCAGTGGTGCTCATCAAGGTTTGGGCTGGAAGACTTAGCGCCTGGCAGGCATCTGAAAATTCCCACCCCTGTGTCCCCATGGACACATGCCTGAGCCGTCAGGGACCATGAACCGCAGGGGCAAGAAGACACAGACGCGCGCCGAGCAGGTGAAAGGGGTAGGGGGTAAGCAGGTGTTTTGGAAGGAGTAAGGGAGGGCCTGGAATGGGGCCACATGGGGAACAAGTGTATCCATTTCACTCTGGGGTCAGTCTGAGGGCCCAGGCAGGATGGGGTCCCAGCAATACCTGTTGGCAGGTGACGTCAGGCCATCCACAGCACCGGGAGCTGGCAGGCAGGGCTGGGCCAGGCCATGTGGACAGTGGTCCCTACTCTGGGACCTTGACGTGCTGCCGTTCTCATGAGCTTCCGGGGGACTCCTGTGACCTGTGGGTACCCCGCCTCCCAGATGTTGTCACCGGGCTGTGAAGTCCATGAGCATGTCACAGAACCCGGCTAGAACATCTCCCCTCTTAGCAGTCCGCGTGCACATCATGGTGAAATGTGCCTTGCACTGGTTCCTGATGCCGGAAGGCATGGACCCCTTCCCCATGCCCACAGCCTGTGTTGCTGTGACTGCTGTGTTCTGTGCCCCGCTTTTCACACCCATCCCTGCTCCCTGGCCATAGAGGCATCCTCAGCCCAGAGCTTCTCATCTGCCTCGTCTGCTCCTACCCTCCATAATAAAAAATATACAAGGTAGGGAATCTGTGATTGTCTGCCAGCTGTGGGGCTGGCCCCTGGGGGCCCAGCGCTCAGGGATGCCTGGGCTCCAGGCCGGAGCGAAGCACCCAGATCCACTCGCCGGCCCTCCAGCTCTGCCGCCTGCATCTCATTCCTTCCTCTTCCTTCCACTCTGCTTCGGCCACTCCAGCCCATGCCTCAGATCCCAAATGTTTCATGGCCTCTCTCCTCTCCTGGACTGTAGCCATGTCATTCACCTCCTCCTCCTCTTGGTGAACTCCTATTCATCCCTCAAAGCCCATGTCAGCTGTCACCTCCTCTTGGATGCCCTCCACTCATTCCACATGCAGAGTGTGCAGCTCCTTCTTTTGTGCTCCTGCGGTCCAGGATGAGCCCTATTTACAACTCTCCTCATACTCATTCTCCTAGCGAGAAATGTGTGCCTCCCTGGGGGCAGGCCCTGCTCTGAGGAATGCAGCAGTGACTAAGGCAGACATGGATGCCTGCCTCATACACTTGTTATTCCAGAGGTAGGAGCAGATGAGAAACAAGCATAACATATACACGGTCAGATGGTGATGAGGGCTGCACAGAACGGGGGTGGGGGAAGGCGGGCGCAGCATGGTGGCGCAACTTTAAATCTGGTGGTCGGTGATGTGTCAAAGACTCGGAGCTGAGGAAGTGACCCAGACGGAGATCTGGAGGAAGAAGGCTGCGGGCAGTGGGAATAGCAGAGCGCTGGAGTGGCCATGCCTGGGGAAATCCTTCTAGAAAGTCTGCCGTGAACAAGAGCAGAGAAATGCTTGTGCCAGCGGGAGGGGTGTCGTAAAGAGGGGAGGCCCAGCAGTGTGGCATTGGGAGTTTTTTTGTTTGACTTTGGATTCCACCAAACAATTCCTAGACGGAAGAGCCTGCAGGGGTCCATTCATGCAAGGCTACCCTCTGTCCCTGTTTCTTATACACACACGGAACAGATGCACCCATTAGGGGGTCACCCGAGCTCGGTGCCCCGCAGGTGCCCTTAGCTAGCTGCAGGATCCCACACACCTGCTGATTGCCAGAGTCACCAAGGGGTTAAAAGGAGCTGGGAGCAGCCTGTCTCCAGAGCTTCCCTCAGGAATGACCTGTGACCCTCTTAGGCCGCTGCTCTGCGCCTTCTGGAAAGCTCTTAACATCACCAGGCACATTCATAAATTATGCTTGTTTTAAAAAATTAAATGTTCTAACCAAACAGCAGTAGAGGCATATTGTGCAAAATTAGGAAAAAAAAAAAAAAAAGAGAGAGAGAGAGAGACAGAGAGAATGATGATGATATGAATCTTTTGGCAGCCTCTCCTGACCATCTTTCAATCTGTGGAAGAGCCTCAGTGCCTGCCGTCACCCGGCCAGCATGGGGGAGGATGTCGGGTGTTTCCAGGAGGACTCTGCTAGGAACGTCCCGTCTGTGGCCAAGGCTAGAACCCCAGCTATCATAGTCCTCAAATTAACAGCAAACCCTCTGTGGCCCTTGCGGTGTGTCAGGCACTCTTCTGAGTGTGTGTGTATATATATATATATATATATATATATATATATATATATATATATTACTTGTTTCTCATAGCAACCCTGCAGATCATTATTCCCATTTCCCAGATGAGGAAACTGAGGCACACAGGAAATTCCAGGCTCAGGTGACATGACTTAAGAATGCACACATTGGCCAGGTGCAGTGGTTCATGCCTGTAATTCCAGCACTTTGGGAGGCCTAGGCAGGTGGATCACCTGAGATCAGGAGTTCGAGACCAGCCTGACCAACATAGAGAAACCGCCCCCTCCACTAAAAAAAAAAAAATACAAAAATTAGCTGGGGGTGGTGGCGTGCACCTGTAGTCCCAGCTACTCGGGAGGCTGAGGCAGGAGAATTGCTTGAACTTGGGAGGTGGAGGTTGCAGTGAGCCGAGATCGAGCCACTGCACTACAGTCTGGCAACAGAACAAGACTCTGTCAAGAAAGAAAGAGAGCGAGAGAGAGAGAGAGAAGAGGAGGGTGGGTCAGTGTTTGGCACACTTGGGTTTGAATTGCCCATCTGGGAGGGGCGTCTGGAGAGACTGGGGTAGACTGACAAGCTTGGGTTTGGGGCCAAGGAGGACCCCAGCAGGTAGGTAGGTGGCTGGAGGCTGAGGTCTGTGCAGGAGACACACAGAGGGAGGGGAAGTCATTTCTTTTCATTTATTTATTGTTTATTTGAGACAGAGTCTCGCACTGTCACGCAGGCTAGAGTGCAATGGCACAATCTCGGCTCACTGCAACCTCCACGTCCCGGGTTCACGCGATTCTCCTGCCTCAACCTCCCAAGTAGCTGGGATTACGGGCGCCCACCACCACACCTGGCTCATTTTTTGTAGTTTTAGTTGAGATAAGGTTTCACAATGTTGGCCAGACTGGTCTTGAACTCCTGAGCTCATGATCTGCCCACCTCAGCCTCCCAAAGTGCTGTGATTGCAGGTGTGCGCCACCACACCCAGCCTAATTTCTTATCTGACCAATCTCAGTCACCTGTTCATTTCTCCTAAAACGAGGGGCATCAGACGGCAGATCCTTCCGGAACACTCCCAGACCTTGTCTTCCTTTGTCAAGGCTGCCGAGCTTGGTGGAAGGGGCAGTGGCCCAGGGTCTGGGCTCCAGTTCTGGTTTGCTGCTTGCTGGCTGTGTGACTGTCAGCAACTCATGGAACCACGCAGAGCCAAACTCTCTCCCCTGTGAGACCCCACCACCTGCATCTGCAGTGTGGGGAGAGACGGTCAGTGTGACCGAGCTCTGTGATGACGAAGCTCTGCAGACATGTTAGCTCCACGTCACAGGTGAAGGCTGAAGAGCTTTAGTCCAAAGCTGACATTTCCCTTCGATTTTCTCCCCAAGGGGAAAGGTGCACTCTGGGGCTCTTTTGTTCAGCTACCTGCAGCTGTCCCCTCCAAACTGTCTGATTTAGCTCACGGGAGAGCTGCGGAAGGAGCACATTTATGATAATCAAGAAATACGGCTGATGAGTTCTGCTGAGACATGTTGACGGACACTTGGTATTTTAAATATGTAGCCCAGACACCTGTCCCCCGGCTTCCTGGCTTGTATGGCGTTTCTCAGGCCAGCAGAGAAGGCCAGGTTTTGGGAGCTCAGTCCCTTCAACTGCACCACCAGCTCCTGGTGTGATTGGCCTGGCACTCCTCTCTGCTGTTTTTGCTGTGTTTATGACACAGCTAAGGGCAGTACAGTCGGGAAGCGTCCTGCACGTCGTTTTGCAGAGAGGAGGAAGGAGACTCAGCGGGATGGGAAGAGCTGGGCTCTGAGGTCAGTCCCAGACAGACAAGAACCTGTGGCCCTGTTAGCTCTGTGATCTGGAAGGTGCTACTCTCAGAGCCTCATTTTTCTCCCCAGGAAAAGGAGGGTGACCATGTCGCCTCTCTAACCTCGATGGGAACTGAAGGCGGTAGTGGGTACATGGGTTCCCTCTGACTGCAGCCATGTCCCCTGCTGTGTGGCCTGTTTCGAGCCCATGCACACTCTAGTTGGTGGCTTTGTGAGTTCTGACAGCCCTTCCACGTGTGTGTTTGATTTTTTTTTCTTTTTGAGACAGAGTCTCGCTCGGTTGCCCAGGTTGGACTGCAGTGGCATGATCTCGGCTCACTGCAACCTCCTCCTCCCGGATTTAGGTGATTCTCCTGCCTCAACCTCCCAAGTAGCTGGGATTACAGGCACCCACTACCATTCACAGCTAATTTTTGTCTTTTTGGTAGAAGCAGGGTTTCACCCTGTTGGCCAGGCTGGTCTCAAACCCCTGACCGTAGGTGATCCACTGGCCTCAGCCTCCCAAAGTGCTGGGATGACAGGCATGAGCCACTGCACCTGGCCCCACGTGTTCCGGAAGTTTCCTCTTTGCCGTCGGTCTGTGCCACTTGTCCTCGCCTGCAGGGACTGCGACGCCTCTCGGGGTGAATTTACCGGGGCCTGGTGATTGCTTCTCTCCAGCTGCCTGTGGTGCTTGTGGTGGGCGAGCCTTCCTGGGTCTCCTCTGAGCTCCCGGCCTCTCTGTTCCGGCACCTTGTGCACACAGGCCCACACCTCCCTCCCTTTCTGCTCATGGCCGGCCCCACGTGGTGGCCACCAAGGCCAGACAGGGAGGCCTGGCTCTCACTTGTTGCCCCTGCCCCTTCCAGGCGGTTGCCATCTGAAAAGCTGACCTTGGGCTCTTTGTTCATTCTTTCCCAATGCTTTCATTCATGGGTGATGATTTTCACCTTTACAAACTGTGCCTGATGCTTTCGTCTTTAGTTCATCTATTCATTCCAGAAGCATTTACTGAGTGCCTTCTATGCCTCAGGCAGAGTAGGACCAAGGGCTTCCTATGCTCTAAGGACCAGGGACAGAAGAGTGGGCGAGAAAGACAGTGGCCCTGGCCTCGGCCCTGCGTGGCAGTGGGGAAATAGATCACCATCAAAGAATAAATGACTCCAGAATCTGACTTCAGGGAGGGGTAGCTTCTTAGCTTCCTACTCTTTTTATGACGTTGACATGCTGCTTTCAAAGTCCCACCTGCGCTTTTTCTAACTCAAATTGCTGGGAGTTTTTTGTGTTTTGTTTCTTTTTCTGAGATGGAGTTTCACTCTTGTCGCCTAGGCTGGAGTGCAGTGTTGTGATCTTGGCTCGCTGCAACCTTCACCTGCTGGGTTCGAGCGATTCTAACTGCCTCAGCCTCCCGAGTAGCTGGGACTACAGGCGTGTGCCACCACACCTGGCTAACTTTGCATTTTTTTAGTAGAGGTGGGATTTCACCATGTTGGCCAGGATAGTCTAGAACTCCTGACCTCAAGGGGTCCACCTGCCTCAGCCTCCCAAACTGCTGGGATTACAGGTGCGAGCCACCACGCCTGGCCTTCAGATTGCTCTTTTAAAACACAGTTAATTTCCACTGGTATGAGATATTGTGCAGTGTCTTGAGCCTTGTACACTCCATTACACTTTGTCAGCTAGAAACACAAGCCTCGCGTTGGTGGCTGCACTTCAGAAGGGGTGGTGACTTGTGCAAAGTCACACTGCTGGTCACTGCAGAGCAACATAGGAACTCAGGGCTGTGACTCTAGGTTTCTTTATCGACCAGTGTCTAGAGTCAGAGACATGAGACTCAGGCGGAGAGACCCCCCGCCCCCACTGACTGTCATCATTTCAAACAATGGAGAGACAGTCACATGCAACGTCAAACAGCAGGAGCTGAAAGACGGCTTCGAGACAGGGCCGCGGATGTGGCCCACAGAGCCCAAGAGGAGCGAAGGTCTCCCCACGGGACCACGCGTGTCATGTTCAGGATCCTGGGTCCCTGGCACATCAGCTGCAGTTTACAAAGCAGAGCCAAGACATGAGAGTGCAGCGCCCCAGGGAGCCTACATTTTTCAACGGGGAAAAAAAGTGCTTAATTATATCTTTAAGAGGCACAGACATGCCGAGGGATACCAGCAGCGTCTGAGACCTGAAGCTAAGTGCCAAGGATGAGGATATGGAAGATTAACGTAGTTGAACTCAGCACCATGGCCTTTTTTTTCTTTCGGGGCCTTGGAAAGGTGGGAAGGTAAACACCCCGGCAGGTAAGACAGACAAGCCAGGCGTGATGGCGGTGGGCCTCTTTGTCCTGGCTTTTCCACCGGGGTGGTCCTCCTGAATGAAACTGCTCTCACTCCAAGCCTTCAGTGGATCCCCTTTTCTTCAGGAGAACATGTCTTCGCTCCTAGATTGTGAGGCTTCAACACTGATTCTCCTTCTTCCTTCTCTCCTTCCTTCTCTCCCTTTCCTCCTCCTTCTGCCTTCATCTTACTATGTGATCATGGCAGAAAACCTGCCATGGGACTGCCAGGCCCTGGGTTGGGCACAGCAGGGCAGAGTTGAGCTGACGCTGTCCCTGAACAGGGAACCCGACTGTGAGCATCCCCTCCAATGAGCAGCTGCAGTGTCACAGTGGAAAGAGACCAGGTGCCAGGTGACACATGGGGCCCGGGGAAGATATCTATGAAGACGTCTATGAAGCAGTCCAGCTGGTCCCAGTGTCTGGCACATGGGAGATGGCAAACCAGTCTGTAGGATCAAATGGATGGATGGAACTGGGCCTCTGGTGGCGGCTCTCACGTTCGCCATGCTGCATGTGGGCAGTGAGTGTTCCTCACTTCTTCCTCCTTCCCTGTGACAGGGAAGTTGGCGGTGGTTCTGGAAGAACAGTGGTGTGGAATTGGTGGTGGGGGGAAGCCAGGAGATGGCTCAGCTTCCGGGTTCTCTGAGACCGACGAAGTGAGCTGCTGGGGCAGTCCTCCACCAGGTGGCCATGACTCAACTTCATCTGCCCGTGTCTCCCCAAGATTGACACTGTTTCCAGAACTGGCCTGAACCTTCATATTTTTGGGCTTTGCACATGTTCTTCCTGCTTCCTTGGCTCCTATGTATTCCTCAAAATCCAATTTAAAGCTTCCTGTTTAAAGCTCCCCTGTGCAGAGTAGCCCCTAATGGATGGGTGGATCCATGGGTGGGTAGCCTCTAATGAATGGACGGATGGATCCATGGGTGGGTGAGTGGATGGACTCATGGGTGGGTGGGTGGGTGGATGAATAATAGATGGGTGGGTGAGTGGATGGTTGGGTTGATGGGTGGGTGAATGGATGGATGGGTGGATCCATGGGTAGGTGAGTAGATGGATTGGTGTGTGGGTGGATGGATGATAGATGGGTGGGTGAGTGAATGGTTGGGTTGATGGGTGGGTGAATGGATGGGTGGGTGGATCCATGGGTGGGTAGCCTCTAATGGATAGATGGATGGGTCCATGGGTGGGTGAGTGGGTGGATAGACAGATGGGTTGATGGATGGGTAAATGGATGGATGGTTGGATCCATGGGTAGGTGAGTAGATGGATGGGCTGACGGGTGGGTAGGACACTATGAAGAAAAGTGGTATGAGAATCTTGATTCTGCAGGCATTTATTTGGCATCTGTTATGTGCCAGGCACTGAGGACCAGCTGAACTGTCTAGGTCCTCTTTCATGAAGTCCTCCCTGGTCACTGGCCTGGGTTCAGTCAAGTTGAGGGCAAAGAGGTGGAAGTCATGCTTGAAACAGCCTAGGGATGGAGGAAACGTATTCCCCAAAGCAGAGCCCAGGAAAATGTGGCCAGGCTGGAGGCATGTGGGCGGGTCCGCCGAGAGGGCATGGCCTGAGAAAGGGGTCCTGGGTTGAGGGGGCTGTGTGCAGACTGGGAGACGCAATGTGGACCTCAGCTCAGACGGGAGGGATGAGAAGCTGACTGTGGAAGGGCAGGCAGGGGTGCACCTTCCCCAGCGCCTGCTGTGTGCACCCGCACAGTCTGCTGTTAGGCCCTCGCGGCATGCCTTAATAATTTGTCTTGTTAAATGCAAAGAACCTGGGGAAATCCCGGCCCCGAATCCGACCTCCGATGGTGGTTCAGCCTCCCCGCCCTCCGCAGCGCCCTCCCCCCGCGCAGTCCCTTGCTTGCTTTCCTGTGTCTCGCCTCACCAGGCAGCTGTTCACAGTCAGAATCACCAGCCCACAGCGTGGTGCTCCAGTCCTCAGCCATTGTAGAGATGAAAATTCATGAAGTGCCCTGATGCGATGTATTTAGGGACAAACATTTTACATATATTCAGGGCTTTCCTTTCTCCTAAATCAGTCCAAGAGACATACTGAACACCTGCTGTCTGTTTCTAAGAATTCAGCCACGCTTTGACTGAAAGATCGCTTTAAATATTGGAATGCTTTTTGATAGCCAGACGTCACCTCTGAGCGGAGAGAAAAAGGAGGACATCAAGTTTGTTTTGTTTCTGATTTTGAAGGTTGCTGTTTTTAATCCCTGTTCACCGAGGAGGACATTGAGACTCAGGAAGGTCATATACCCCACCTGGGGTCCTACCACGAAGCCAGGTCGGTTCGTGTCCTGCAGCTCTCAAAGGGCCTACTTAGAATGTCTTTGGCAGGTCCCTGTCCCACGTGGAGCTCATGGCATGAGCACTTCTTTCTTTCTGTCCCCAGACTGACCCCCAGGGAGAGACCTTTGGTTTCTCTGCATTTTTATTCAGCCAGTGTGAGGCACGCGTAGCCTGCGCAGACCCTCTGTGCATCAGAACTGTTGATGATATTATCAGTCCCACGTGTGTCCAGGAGTGTGCGTTGAAATGTAGACATTTGGCTGGGCACGGTGGCCCACCCTGTAATCCTGGCACTTTGGGAGGCTGAAGTAGGCAGATCACGAGGTCAAAAGATCGAGACCATCCTAGCCAACATGGTGAAACCCCCTCTCTACTAAAAATACCAAAAATTAGCCGGGCATTGTGGCTGGCACCTGTAATCCCAGCTACACAGAAGGCTGAGACAAGAGAATTGCTCGAACCTGAGAGGCGGAGGTTGCAGTGAGCCAAGATCGCGCCATTGCACTCCAGCCTGGGCAACAAGAGCGAAACTCTGTCTCAAAAAAATAAATAAGTAAATATAGACATTTAAGATAAATATATGCACATATCAATATGATTATATATTTTATCATGTTGATATTTTATAAATTTTAGAGTAAATACAAACATATTTTATATAAATATAGATGTCATTTACATAATTTATATTTACATATGTAAATATAAATTATATGTAAATTTATAAAATATACTTTATATAAAATATTTTTTAAATATTTATATATAAATTTAACATATCTATAAGATATATTTTAAATGACATACTATGTTTTATAATATACATTTTATATGTATAATAGTTATATATGAAACTATATAATAATAACAGAAACAGATCTCTTGTTTCTGAGACGGGGTCTTGCTCTGTTGCCCAGGCTGGACTGCAGTGGTACAATCTTGGCTCACTGCAACCTCGACCTTTCCAGGCTCAAACAGTCCCCCCACCTCAGCCTCCCGAGTAGCTGAGACTACAAGCACATACCACCATGCCTGGCTAATTTTTTGTAGAGACAGGGTTTTGCTACATTGCCCAGGCTGGTCTCGAACTCATGGGCTCGTGATCTGCCTGCCTAAACCTCCCAAAGTGCTGGGATTGCAAGCGTGAGCCACTGTGCCTGACTAGCTTGTGGAGGTGCCTGCCATTCCTCCCTACAGCGATTCACAGGCTCACCCAGCCTCTCTCTCACCCTTCTCCTTCAAGCCCCAAACCTCTGAATGCCAGGAATGTTGGTAAGAACCATCTCTGCGCCTAGTACCAGTAAAGTTGGCATGTCACCATGGCCGGGGGGAGGGGGAGCACCACTGTTGGCCTCAGGCCTGGGGAGAGAAAAATATGACATACAGGGGGTCACGGGGGTGTGTTTGGGTTCAGCTCTGTGAGCTCACACTGACCCTGGTGGGCAGACCCAGCCCAGGGAGGGACGGGCAGGAGTGACCCGGTCACCAGGGCCTGCTGGCAAGCCCAGGGTGGTGACAAGCCTATGTCTTTTGCCGGGAGCTGAAGATGTTCATGGGCTTTCAAACAGGACAAAGCTGCCATGTCATCGCCAGGTAGCAGGCAGAGAAAGAGTGCTGACAGCCTGCAGAAGCCTGCGCTTATCTCTCCATCGGAGCTAAAGCCCGTGTTTGCTTAGGGAACAGCCTGAAATTCCTCCCCAGCTGCTGGGCCTTTCACTTTTGAAACATAAGCCCAGGGAGCGAAAGGGGGGAAGTTGTGCCCAGATTCTCCTTCTGAGTGTGAACTTGATGTTCCTGACCGGGAACCAGCCACTTGTAGAGAAGGCCTTCCTGACCCTTCTGTTGTCCCCTGAGCCTTTGCTGTGTCCTGGGCATGAAGAGCTGGAGATAGGCTGTCCTCGTGCATGTCTCCTAAGCATGCAGAGGAACTGTTCGCAGCGTGCAGCCTGGAATCCGCTGTTTGTAGCAGTCGGTGGCTGTTTCTCAACGTGTGGCTGTGAAGCTGCAGGCTCCGCGTTTGCTCTTCACAGTGCATCCAAGCAGGTACCTCAGAGATGGCTTATACTGGCTCACACCAGCTCTGGGGAGCTGCTTGTACACATCTCTTGACAAGTCCACCTTCAGTGATGCCACAAGGTACCTGAAATTGGCCATTGAAATTGACCTATGGTATGATCAGAGAACCCAGTTGTTAGGTAGTTACCCGCAGCCCTACCCTCCATGTCACTTTAGACAAATCCTACTATCAGAGCACATGGAACGGAGAAGGGACCTTGGCGGTTCATTCACAGATGTTGACACCCGTAGGTCTGTGCCTCTTCGGCCGCAGACACTGGGAAGCAACCTGCAGCCCTGGCTTGTGTAGCTTCCTCTGCAGGAGGGGCGCCTCCTCCAAGAAACCTGTCCTGACTCCCCAGCCTTCCTCACCTCCATTCCTGCCCCTGCTGGACAATGCACACCCTTCACCAGAGCCTGGTGCCTACCGTTCATCCTAGACCTCCCACCAGCTTTGAAACCGGGATCCTGTTCATTATGTCTGTAACCCGGGGAACCATCCCAGCGCCTGTTGAGGAGCACACGTGTGCATGCGAAGGGGCTCTGCTGAGCGCTCTGCTCCGGCGGAAATGCTGTCCTGCACAGCTGGAGCTGATGCCTTGGCAGATGCTGTGCTGGGCAAATGGATCATGCAGCACAGGAGCACAAGGAGATGTGGCACCGCTTGCTCACCGGGCGCAGGAGCACAGGGAGATGTGGCACCGCTTGCTCGCTGGGTGCAGAAGCACAGGGGCATGGCACCACTTGCTCACCGGGTGCAGGAGCACAGGGAGACGTGGCACCACTTGCTCGCCGGGTGCAGGAGCACAGGGCCGTGGCACCGCTTGCTCGCCGGGTGCAGGAGCACAGGGAGATGTGGCACTGCTTGCTCACCAGGTGCAGGAGCACAGGGAGATGTGGCACCGCTTCCTCGCTGCGTGCAGGAGCACAGGGCCATGGCACCACTTGCTCACCGGGTGCAGGAGCACAGGGAGACGTGGCACCTCTTGCTCACCGGGTGCAGGAGCGCAGGGAGACGTGGCACTGCTTGCTCACCGGGTGCAGAAGTACAGGGAGACGTGGCACCGCTTGCTAGCCAGGTGCAGGAGCACAGGGACATGGCACCGCTTGCTTACCGGGTGCAGGAGCACAGGGCCGTGGCACCGCTTGTTCGCCAGGTGCAGAAGCACAGGGAGACGTGGCACCGCTTGCTCGCCGGGTGCAGAAGCACAGGGAGACGTGGCACCGCTTGCTCGCCGAGTGCAGGAGCACAGGGGCATGGCACCACTTGCTCGCCGGGTGCAGGAGCACAGGGCCGTGGCACCGCTTGCTCGCCGGGTGCAGGAGCACAGGGCCGTGGCACCGCTTGCTCGCCAGGTGCAGGAGCACAGGGCCGTGGCACCGCTTGCTTGCTGGGTGCAAGAGCACAGGGCCATGGCACCACTTGCTTGCTTGCTGGGGAATCTAGGCTTCGAAAGGGACTCAGTCTCTCCATGGTGCAGTGAGGACTGTCCCATACTCACCCTTTCCAGAGTGTGGAAGAGTCTCTGTGAGCCTCTGGATGCCCTGCAGAGGGAAGGCAGTGCCAGCTGGGCCTGGCCAGGGGACATCAAGATGGCAGGCCCAGGTTGGGGAAGAGTTGTGGCACCCGCTCTGTTACCCCAACCCTGCTCCCCTGGAATCTGCAGCATGCCTGGTTGCTCCTCTTCTACCCTGGTGTGGCTGAGCTTTGTCTGTGCGCTGTCCTCTGACCATGGTCTTTGCCGGGTCCCTACCCTGGTATAGGCAGAACTCCCTGCCACCCCCAACTGTTTTCCAGAATGGACATCAGTCTCCCTCCACCACCCTTCCCCCTTTTGACTGTCCTGGGCACCCCACTGCTGCTCTGATCCTGTCAGTCCGGCCACCTCCTGCTTCCCTGTTATCACAAACACTGAACAGTGAGCTCAGGTGTCACCGCCCACAGAGGCATCCACAGCAAGGGGCCCAGGGCATGTCCCATGGGGAGCTGGGACTGCTCTACTTGGAGAAGAAGGATCTAGGGCCCACTGCAATCCTCAGATGTCCTGGGGAAGAAGATACACCTGCTTCATTTCTTCTCAGGGGTCAGAACTGGGCAGTGGGATGGAAGGAGGGAGACAGACGTCTATCAGGCATCCACTCCATGCCAGCCCCTTTTCTAGGCTCCCTTAAAACCTGTCAGATAGATAGATGGTGGTAGAGCAGAAAACCTGGGCTCAGAAGCTAGCATTGACCCCAGGGCCATCCAGTTTCAAAGCCCACACCCAGCTTTCCTCCTGGTTGAGCAGTGCGTGATGCAAAGGCTGTCACAGCGAGTAGTGAGTTTACTTTCGCCAATCCCTGGAAGTGGAAGCAGAGCCTGAGGTGAACACTTGGAAGGGGATGTTATTCAGGGAACGCGAGCATCTGGCTTAGGATAGGACTCAATGAGGTCTAAGGCCCCTTCTAGCTCCAAAACCCTTGGGGGAAATCATTTCCCAGATCTCTACGCTGCTGCGGTCCCTTCTAACCTCCAGCACACCTTCTGCTCTCTCCCCAGGTGTTGTGCGCCAGGTGAGGCCCATCATAGGCCCATTTCATGCCGTCCTCAAGCTGGAGATGAACTACGTGGTCGGGGGCGTGGTCTCCCACCGAAATGTTGTCAACGTCCACATCTTCGTCTCTGAGTACTGGTTCTGAGGACCGGTCTGCGGCGCAGCCATGGGTGCACCTCCAGGCCAAATCATTGCTGCCAACGAGTGTCCCATGTACTTGTTTGTACCTTCAGACTTTCTTAATGTTATATATTTGTTTGTAGCATTAGGCCAACATGTATTAAGCTGAGCCAGATGAGTAAGTCCATCTGATGTATTTTTTGGTGTTTAAAAAATGAGTCCAATTGCTCAACTGTTTGGTTGAAAACCTTGCTCATTTTTTTTAATGCAAAGGCTAAGTGTCACTCCCTTTCCCTGCCTCTAGTCTGGGCCTTGCTAAGGGCCAAGGAAAGAAACATTTTTTAAGGGGCAGCCAGTCCAAATGCCAAAAGAAGGCCAGTTCTTGCCCTGATTGTATGAAATCTGACATTTTGGTACTTTTTTTTTTTTTTTTTGCCAATCATGTTTTCTGTGGTCTAAGGACATGGCTGCTATAGAATAGCATAGAAATGGATGATAAATTCTCCCGAGAAGCGGCATGACAGAATGCCTCGGGGAGCACTTGGAAGGGAAATTGTAGTTCTGTTGAAACAGAGGAAAATCCCTTTTCCTCTGTTAGGTAACGACACAGCCTGTTAGGGCTCGGTGGGGCTCCAGTATGCTCACCAGGGAAATGGCTGGGTTTCTCTGCACTCTGCATCATCCAACTTTTCCTATAGGTGGGAAAATAAACAACTTTGTGATCCTCCTGATGGTCTGTGCATGAGAGTCATTCAAGAAGAGGGCTCTCTGCCAGCTCAGGAGTTCCACCTAAGGGACTGTAATCTTCCCCGCTTCCCCCTGCGTCACCCCGCCCGAGGATGTCTCAGTGCTCCTCCTGCCCCTCCAGGTTCTGGGGTGGGGCCCAGCTTGTGTATTGGAACAGCTTCCTACACACATCAGTTTCCATTCCATGCCCACCCTCTGAGAAGCGTGGCTCAGATTTGTCCCATGTGCCATGTCTAGTCCTGCTAGGCACACCCCAGGGCTCTGGCTTCTGTGTGACCTACTTCCAGTAGCATCCTCTGTGGCATGTGGATCCTCTCTAGACATCCCTAGAGGGAGGTAATGACCCTTCAGCAGCCATGAGTCCCTGCCTGACACGGGCCTGGGCCAGGCATTCACGGGTGGTGCTTCACTCATTCCTCTTGGTGGCCCAGTGAGGTGGGTATGATGACACATAATCTTGAGATGGGCAAACTGGGCTCAGAGAGAGGAACTCAGCTGCCAAAATTCATACATTTGAGAGACAAAGAGGGAATTGAAATTCCACTTATCTGAATTTAAGCCCTCTCTAAACCTTATGTCAGCAATAGATGTGGACAGACTGAATTTATTGGGGGACCGACACCCCGATTGGCATCAGTGGCGAGGCCAGGAGCTCCCGGTGCCCCAGGGCCCACTCAGGCCTCCAGGGACTCAGCATCCAGGCTGTTTCCACATGTGCCTCTCCTCCAAATCCTTCCCTAGGTTGATGCCATCTTCTTAGGTATGGATCCCATTTGTGGCTCAGAAGCTCTCCCATCCCATGCCTCATTCTGCAGCCTGGATCCTAGCACTGGCTGAGATCTCAGCCCCACACTCAAGCCAATACCACTCCAACTCTCAAGAACATGGTCTCTGCCACCTTTGGGAAGACCTTTCCAAGGTCACTTATTTAGGTCACTGGTCCGTCAAAGCCAAGTCTGGGCCAGCCAGGTATAAGGCTTGCTGGAGCCTTGGCTGCTGGAGCTGGTGAGGAAGAAGAGGCCAGATGTGGGGCTGGATGGTCCAAGGAGCCACATCCAGAGACAAAACAGGTGCAGGGAACATCCACACAGCTCTTCATGCCAGGGAATTAGGGAAGTAGGGTCCTGGCAGGGAAGCGGGGCTGGAGGCTGCCTGCAGGAATGGAAGGAAGCCCCAGGGTGAGGGGCAGGAAACAAAGGGGCACATGGGTGAGGCACTGTCACCCACTTGCAGTCTTGGGGGCAAATCTGCCAGAGCCAGGCCATTCTGGGCTCAGCAAAGGTCTTTGGGACCCTTCTTCCTTAGGGTCGGGTGGGAAGACGGAGGTGCAGCCTGTTTTGGGAAAGGAGCTTCCCATCCTCCTAACAGAAGTTAGGGCAGGCCTGGCACGGTGGCTCACACCTGTAATCCCAGCACTTTGGGAGGCCAAGGTGGGTGGATCATAAGGTCAGGAGTTCAAGACCAGCCTGGCCAGGATGGTGAAACCCCGTCTCTACTAAAAATACAAAAATTAGCCTGGCGTGGTGATGGAAGCTTGTAATCCCAGCTACTCGGGAGGCTGAGGCAGAGAATTG
Source organism: Cheracebus regulus (assembly GCA_963574635.1). Lineage (NCBI taxonomy): Eukaryota > Metazoa > Chordata > Mammalia > Primates > Pitheciidae > Cheracebus > Cheracebus regulus. The sequence goes on from CAUYQU010018870.1 coordinate 59,074, forward strand.
CTTGAACCCGGGAGGTGGAGGTTGCAGTGAGCCGAGATCATGACACTGCCCTCCAGCCTAGGTGATAGAGCAAGACTCTGTCTGAATAAATAAATATAAAAAAATAAATTAGTGCTCGCTTTGGCAGCACATATACTAAAATTGGAACGATACAGAGAAGATTAGCATGGCCCCTGCGCAAGGATGACACGCAAACTCGTGAAGCGTTCCACATTTATTTTTAAAAAATAATGAAATAAATTAGCTGGGCATGGTGGCCGGGGCTTGTAGTCCCAGCTATTCAGGAGGCTGAGGCAGAAGACTCTCTTGAACCCAGGAGGCAGAGGTTGCATTAAGCTAAGATCCACCAGCCAGGGCAAGAGAGTGAGACTCTGTCTCAAAAAAAAAAAAAAAAAAAAATAGGGCAGCTGCCACTGGGTGTGGTGGTGGCGGGCGGGGGGGAGGGGTGGGTGGGCGGGGCAGAGCCAAGCCTCCTGCTGCTGATTGGTTCTTGAATAAGCACATGATCCGAGCTGTCCAATCAGAGCCCTGCCTGGGAAGCGGTGTCAGTCTGGAGCAGAAGATGGCAGGAGGGGCCCGCAGGTAGGCGGTGAGGGCGCCAGGTTGAGGAGCCCAGGGCAAGAGAGGAAGTCCTGACCCTGTCTGATTCAGAATCAGGGAGACATGGCCAGACCTCTCTCTGCAGGGCTAGCAGGACGAGTCACTGCCATCCTCCGCGCTTCGGTTTCTGCATCCGCAAAGGGGAGAGTCCCAGATGGCATTTGGGAGCGCTGGAGAGCATGAATGCAAGAGGGCTTTGTGCATTGCAAAGTGCTGCGTTCGTGTGCGAGGTCTTATTTTCATTAACCGTTAAAAGCAGCGATGACAGTGACGATAATAATGGTTGCCACTGGCAATCCAGCCACCTGAATGCGCTCTGGAAGCCTGGCATCTTTTCAATCCGGCATTTCTTTTTCTTAATCATCCTGGAGAGACCTGATAGACAGTTGTGTAAATTACCCACCAGTCTAACTCTTCATATTTCATATCATGCTATGGGTTGGGCACCTGATGGACCCGTAAGTATCTCATTATACTTGCAAAGTAATTACTGTCAGAGCCTAACATCAGAGGCACTAAGGGACCCAGCTAACCGGGAGCTGGAGGTGTCTCTGAGTTCCCCCACAAGAGTGATTGCTTCTTAATTGTAGCCTTCGAACAAGATAACTGAAGGGAATTGCTAAAGGCAAAGCAGTTTGTAAGCAGCAGGAGACAGCAAACACACAGACGCCAAGTTGAATCCTTGCTGTCCTGGTAGAAGAAACTTGGAGGGAAGGTTCCAGAAGGTCTGGTAGGGTGGTATTCGACTGGAAAGCTGCCTGGTTTTTTATTCCTAAAGGAAATCTATTCTACTGTACAGAGGAAGTCTGTGGCATGTGTCAGAAGCGCCTGGGCCACACAGGGTCCTAGCCGGATCCATTTTAACACATAGGTGGGCATTGAGTGGGGTGGGGGATACCAGGGCCCACCCAGCCAACTAGAATTCAAGGAGGTAAGCCAGCTTTTCCAAAATTTTCAAGTTTGTCTAGGTGAAAAAACACCTGGGAATCAAGTTGGGTTTTTTTCCCCCTAATACTTTAGTATGAAAAGTTTCAAATATACAGCAGAGTTGGAAGAATTTTACAGTGACTGCCAGAGCACCTTCCACCTAGACTCTGCCACTGACGTTTTATGAGATCGAGTTGCATTTTGAAGAAATGACAATATGATGAGGTAATAAATACAGAAAAGAAACTGTGTGTTTTGTAGGCTTGCGTTCAAATCCAGCCACTTACTAGCTGTGTGGCTTCGGACACATTGCTTAATGTCTCAGAGCCTGGTTTTCTCTTTTTTTTGAAAGAAAGAAAGAAGAAAGAAAGAAAGAAAGAAAGAGAAAGAAAGAAAGAAAGAAAGAAAGAGCAAAAGAAAAAAAGAACGAAAGAGAGAAAGAAAGAAGAAGAGAAAGAGTAAGAGAGGAGCCTGGTTTTCTCTACAACAAAATGAAAATGAGGACAGGTACTTCCCAGAAGTGACTGTAAGGTGAAAGGGGGTGATTACATCAAACAGTGCAAGAATTGTGACATAGGAGGCCCCCCATAAATAGCACTGTCATTACGACACACCCACAAGGACAGTCTATTCAGTAAGGCGCCACATTTTATCAGAGTCTCATGTGGACAAGGAGTGAAACCTCAGAAGAATGTATAAAAGAATCATTGGAGGCGCTTCCGTGGGACTTGGCGTTAGCAGCGGTACTCTTCGCTGGTTTGATCAGAGCCACCAGCTTCCGGAGGACACGTTTGCTTGTCTATGGGCAGTTCTTGGCTGCGGCCACTGCCTGGACTTCAGCTGGGCTGTCACCCCAGGCCACTTCAGTGCCATGTTCAAGACAGTTTGCATAGCTGTCCCTCCCCTACTGTCCTCTGTCCACCTGGATGACGTCTCAGTGCCCGCGACAGTTCCTTATTTCCATTCACATTTCCCCACATCATTCATGCCAAAGAGATGGGCACCAAGAGGCCATCCATCTTCATCCTGGACACGGAACTCACTCTTGAAGGACTTTTGAAGTCTCAGAGAGAAACAGAGCCACCGTAGACCTTTTGAAATATGGCCTGTGAGAAGCACAGTGACAGTCACCATTACTCCCAATAATCACATTACTTGTTGTGAGAGAAAGACCTATTTTGTGCCAGGAAGGCTTCGGTAACCATCCCCAACACACACACACACTCTCTCACACACACTCACGTGCACATGCACACACACACTTCCTCCTCAGTCCCTCTGCCATGCCCAGCTCAGAGCCATCTTCTCCCATGAGGATGCTCATCTCATCTCCTGAAATGACCCTGCCCTCCCGTCACTCCAGAACTCGGGCTGCCACCTGCTCTGGTTCTCTCTGTGTAGTCTAGTATGCATCAGCAGTTCTCTGTGTGAATGTCTTTCCTCCCTCGAGATAGTGTATCTGTGATTATTACTTTAGTCTATCTATCTATCTATCTGTCTACTTATATTTTGTGTAGAGACAGAGTCTTGCTATGTTTCCCAGGCTGGTCCTAAACTCCTGGCTTCAAGTGATCCTCCCGCCTCAGCCTCACATGTGTGAGCCACCATGCCCAGTCACCTGATCTGTGTTTTGCTTTGTTTTTTTTTTATATGGAGTCTTGCTCTTTCACCCAGGCTGGAGTGCAGGGACTTGATCTCAGCTCACTGCAACCTCTGTCTCCTGGGTTCAGGAGATTCTCATGCCTTAGCCTCCCAAGTAGCTGGGGTTACAGGTGGGCACCACCACATCCAGCTAATTTTTTTGTATTTTTTTTAGTAGAGACGGTGTTTTACCATGTTGGCCAGGTTGGTCTCGAACTCCTGACCTCAGAGGATCCACCCGCCTTGGCCTCCCAAAGTGCTGGGATTACAGGTGTGAGCCAATGCGCCTGGCCTGTTCTCAGTCTTTAAGAGAGCAGCAGCTCATCTGTGGCCACTGTTCCCTGGGGACTTGCCAGAAGGGAGGTGCAGGGCACAGGGAAATTACCCACCTCTATGAGACTTCTTCAATGGCATCAAGTGTCCTCAGTGGCAGCACGCAGCACAGAAGCTGAGGTGTGGCTGCATTCCATTTGGAGAATTCCACTGTGATTCATGGTGTCTGCTGCAAGTTCAGGGTGTCACCATTTAATTATTAAACATCATGAGGCATTAGGAGGCTTGGGCACGCACTGATAAGTGATCCATTTCTAACACCGCTGGTTTATTACTGTTTGTGGCAGCTCCTGCACGAATCGGTGTCCATTAACTAAGCAATGGTATTATAATTACACATTTAAATTATGTATGGGAAGGGTGTCAGTGGTAGAAGTCAGACTGCAGTGATGACTTTGAGTCATCAGACCTCCTAGATGTAGTCTCTCTGCAGATAGCTGTAACTCCGGCTTGTTTTCCGCTCCTTTTCTGCAGACATGTAGAATCCACTTCTGGGGTCCACTGAGCTGTCTTCTGGGTGTTTTTCGGTGCTGAGAGAGATAAACACATATGTCTTCCCAGTCAGACCCAGCTGATACACTATCCTAAGTCCTGTCCCTTGCCTGCCCTGAACTCCATGGCCTGCTTCTTCATGGAAATTTGCTTTTTTGTTTTTTTTGAGATGGAGTCGCACTCTGTTGCTCAGGCTGGAGTGCAGTGGTGTGATCTCAGTTCACTTCAACCTCTGGCTCCCGGGGGGTCAAGCGATTCTCCTGCCTCAGCCTCCCGTGTAGCTGGGACTACAGGCACCAGCCACCACGCCCAGCTAATTTGTGTATTTTTAGTAGAGATGGGGTTTCACCATATTGGTCAGGCTGGTCTCGAACCCCTGACCTCAAATGATCCACGCACCTCGGCCTCCCAAAGTGCTGGGATTATAGGCGTGAGTCATCATGCCCAGCTGGAAATTTGCTTCTTTAGAGGAAAGCACCATTGATCCTACCTCCTTGATCTGGTTTGTAAGACATTATACCCCAGATACTATCTGAAACCATCTTGTTTCATTCCTTCCATCTTGTTCATTCATTTGTTCACTCATTCATTCCGTCACTTCACACCCTCCCTCTGGTGAATCAGTTCCCTTCTGTCCTCTTCACTCTATTCAGTGTTCCCCTAGGCTGCCAAATTACTTTTCCAAAACTCCAACGGGATGGAGGCCCTCTTGGTCTAAGATCCTTCAAGGGCTGCCTTCAAGGGCTCCTGCACCAACCTCACGGTGTGACTATGTGACATAATAAAAAATATACGCTTCTATTTAGTCTCTTTCCCGGTTCCTGACACAGAGCTCCTAATCCCTTGGAATTTCCTGGGTGATAGGAATGTCTTTTGTTCTAATGAGGTGACTCTCAAAGCTCTTGAGTGGGGTTGGGGGCTGGGCACCAGAAAGACCTGGATACAACTAGGAGCCTGGAGCTTTCGGCTCCACCCCCACCCTCCAGGAAAGGGAGGGCGGGGCTGGAGATTGAGCCAATAATCCATCATACCTATGTGATGAAGCCGATGAAGCCTCTGTACAAATCCCTCAATTACAGAATCCAGAGAGCTTCTGGGCTGGTGGACACATCCGCATGCTGGGACGGTGGCGCTCCCCACCTCCATGGGGACAGAAGCTCCAGCGCTCAGGGCCCTCCCAGAGCTCGCCGTGTGCCTCCCTGTGCCTGTTCATCTGCAACATCCATAATGTCCTTTACAATAAACCTCTACACATGACTGAAGTGTCTCCCTGAGTTCTGTGAGCCATTTTAGCCAATTACCAAACCTAAGGAGGGGGTTCTGGGGACCTCTGTTGTGTAGCATCCAACGGAAGTGTGGGTGACCTGAGCACCTGATCCTTGCAACTGGCATCTGAAGTGGGAACAGTCTTGCAGGACGGAGACCATGCCCTCAGGTCAAGAGATCGAGACCATCCTGGCCAAGATGGTGAAACCCTGTCTCTACTAAAAATACAAAAATTACCAGGCGTGGTGGTGCATGTCTGTAATCCCAGCTACTCAGGAGGCTGAGGCACATGAATTGCTTGAACCCAGGAGGCGGAGGCTACAGTGAGCCAAGATCGAACCCGGCACTCCAGCCTAGGTGACAGGGAGACACTCTGTCTCAAAAAAAAAAAAAGAAATGAGAAGGGAACGTTTTCTCCTCTGCATTGAGGAAACACTCTTATCCTGCAGCCTATCTTGACAATTCGATTGTTGCTCTTCTCAACCCAACCTGGATAATTGCATAATTAATTGTTTGAAGGTAATTCACCCAGAGAAGGTGTTGGTGGAGGAGGTGTCCGACTCCCACTCCCCTGGAAGGGCATCAGGCTCACCTCTGTGCCAGATCCCGGCGCGGCAGAGCCCAGCTGTGTGCACCAGGACCTTGGGTGCACATCTGACTGCAGGCGCAGCTCGATCCCCAGAGCCTGGTGGTCCTTGCTGCTTGTTTGCTCTGCTGGGTCAAGTTGGAGGCTTTCCTTGGAGCTGAGGCTGTGCCAGGGTGATTGAAGTGAAGATGCATCCTAGCCTCAAGGCTGGAAGGAGTCGGGGCTTTTGTTTGGGTTTCAGCCATTCCCCCTGTTGGTTTCCTATGACATTTCTGGAAAGCGAGTGTCCCTTCCCTTTTCCCTACGCCATCTTCCTTGGACCATAAAGCCATGCACTGGCTCAGGGTGCCCGTGGCCTGGCTGGTTCCCTGAGCCTTGGGCTTGGTCACAATGCTGGGGAACTACCACAGCCCCAACCTGGGGGGCATATGGCCACCAGGGAGCCAGGCCATCGCTCAAAGGGCTGTCTTGGGTCCTGGCACACTGGACAGAGTGCTGGGGTCCAGGAGAATGGTCCCCAAAGCCAGACGTGACTTTTTAAATTCTCCCACTCCCAACACACATACACACACCCCACCACCATTCTTGACCACTGCCGCCTCCTCCGCCAGGGCGGGTTCCCAAGGCCCCTTCCCGCTCTGCTGTCCACAGTCTGGGCAGGCACGTCGGTGGGTGCTGGAGGGCTGGAGGGCGGTGGCTGGCCCAGGGTTGTTGGCTGGGGGTGTGAAACAGCTACTCATGCCCACAAGCTGTTAACCTCCATCTCCCTCCCTCTTACTTCTCGCTCTCTCTGCAGAAAATTTTGAGGACGAACACATGGTCTCTGCTGATGGCAGCTCACAAGCCTTTGCCTGTAATCCTGGGATCGCCTTAGCACGTGGTGCAGAAGCCGAAGCTGCAGGGAGTGCGGAGCCTTCCTCCATCCCCCACACAGCCCCGCCCAGCTGGCTTTGGGAAGAATGTTAAGAAGTGGGACAGACAGGGGCGGAAAGTGGGGAGGGGGCCCCGGGAGGGGGAAGATGAGGTGCCCCTTGTGGAGCTGAGAATGGGGGAGTGGCAGGGGGTACAAGGTCACAGAACTAGACTGAGGAAGAAGGGGTTGCCTGGAGGGTGGGATCCAGAAGCTACTGAAATGTCACAGCAGAAATGGCCATCGAAAGACCCTCCTAAAGTCCTCGTGGGGTAGCAGTCAAGTCCTAACATCCTACATGTGAAATCTACGCAGTTAGCAGAGCCAAATGTGACAGCAACATGAGCCAACCACTTTAAACTTGATATTTTATTGTCACATGAGACCCTGGCTCCCGGGGTCCCACACCCTGGCCACCTTGTCCCAGTTCCTACCCCTTTAGGGGTGAGTTATCCAAGTTAGTCTGTGGCATAGACAGAGCTCCAGATCAACTTCTAAGAGGCAACGGCCTTTTCTGCATTTCTTCCACGCCGAGTCAGACAGACCGGGAAGAAATCTTCAGATTCCTCAGAAAGCTCTCTCTTGAATAGCCTTTCCTGTGTGTACACAGCAGGTGCTTCATTCCTGCTCTAGGGAGCAGACCCCCCTCCCGCAGTGTGAAGAGTGGCTTTGCATACAAGAAACTATTTCTTCACGTCTCTCTAGATTAGACAAGCCCCCCCAGTTGAAATTGCTTCCTCTGAGCCTTTGCTATTAGAAACTGATAAAACCCTTCCAGAAGCATCGCCCTGGAAACTTGAGCAACTCAACCCCCAAGCCCAGATCCCAGCAGAGAAAGCCTTTGGCATCCCGGGACCTGGACCGAATGCTAATGGCATTGAGTGGAGGGGAATCCGCTCTGGCCGGGGCTGACGGTGACTTACTGTTGAGGGCGTTCGTGTTTTGGGTGAACTAGAAGAAATCTATTCCAGCATAATTATTCCAATTGGGATTTAGGAGGACTGGGCATTCTCCACATTCTAGTCTTCACATTCAGTTCCACAGGGTTAAAACGGGGCTGATTTTTTTCTTTCTGTGCCACAAAAACTTGGCAGCAATGACGAACTTAGGGTAACACGAGAACGCTTACTAGGTCGGCCTGTGGCTTTCCTGCCAGCTTTCCTGTTTGTCATACGACAATGAGCCCAGTGCCAGCTCAGCAGGACGCAGAGAGCTTTGGGCGATCTTTGCAGCTGGATGTGAGGCCCGGCTTGGTGGGCTAACACCCTGGAGAAGGGGCACCTTGGGTGTTCAGTGAGAGGCATTGCGGGAATGGCGGAAGGGGTGAAAGCAGACAGGACACGGAGCTCAGAGGCAGAAGTGCGGTCTGTTTCTAATACACATGAAAAAGAAAGCACATTTCTGGCCAGGTGCTATGGCTCATGCCTGTAATCCCAGCACTCTGAGAGGCCAAGGTGGGAGGACCACTGGAGTTTCTGAGTTTGAGACCAGCCTGGCCAACATGTCGAAACCTCATCTCTACTAAAAATACAAAAATTAGCCAAGCGCAGTGGCACATGCCTGTCATGCCAGCTACTCAGGAGGCTGAGACAGGAGAATCACTTGAACCCGGGAGACAGAGGCTGCAGTGAGCCGAGATGGCGTCACTGCACTCCAGCCTCGGTGACAGAGCGAGACTCCTTCTCGGAAAAAAGAAAAAAAGGAAGAAAAGAAAGGCCACTTCCAACTGGATGAGGGTGCTGCCATTGGAGAAACAGCAGCAACCTGGCCTTCTCCAGCCCCAGACAACACTGCCAGGACAAAAGTGAGCCTCAGAAACTCAGGGACTCCCCCAGAGTAGGACACGGCCAAGCTGTTTCTTACCCTCCGGCCTCCTATGCTCCTTCCCCTATAAGCAGAAAGAAGAGAATACCTTTGGCTTAAGGTCTGGATAAACTTTGACACTGTGGAACCCATCTTTCCTCCTTGCAAACAACATTCAGCTCAACTTGGTGAATTTCTATTCAAAATGTATTATGTGCAAATCCCTGGATGCATGAAATAAAATTTTTAAAAACCATATGCATAAAATAAAAAAAAAAAAAAACAGCACAACAATAGCCAAGCCACCAGGCATGGACGCAAGACCTAGGAAGGGCTTGGCATGAACACACTAAATCAGCTTAGCTGGGGAGGCCGTTCCCAGTATTCCGGGTGGAACAGCTCTGGTGTTAACTCCCTGGGAAAAAGCACCGTTTCCTCACTTGCTCCCGGTGGGACTAAATCCAATGACTTTTCGCCAACTCTTTCAAGATCCTCCCAAAGAGCTGTTTTCATAGGTATCAATTTTCTCATCTGAAAAATGAGTCTAATAATATCACCTTGCAGGCGTTTTGGGAGTATGAAGCAAGATGGGGACTCTAAAACGTGGGCACAGTGCCTGGCCTGGAACAGGAGCTCAGAAAGTATCTGTCCCACTTCCTCTCTTCCTTTCCCAGGCACCTTAAACCAAAGATAGGCTCTTCTTTCTGCCCGTAAAGAGCATAGGAGGCCGGGGGGTAAGAAACAGCTTGGCCGTGTCCTACTCTAGGGGGAGTCCCTGAGTTTCTGAGGCTCACATTTGTCCTCTGCAAAATGGTAGTAATGGTCTCGACCTGGCGGTGTTGTCTGGGACTGGTGAAAGGAGGGTGAGGTGACATTGACTGAGAATGAATGAGAACTCTCTACTAAAAGTACAAAAATTAGCTGGGCATGGTGGCGCAAGCCTGTAATCCCAGCTACTCAGGAGGCTGAGGCAGGAGAATTGCTTGAACCCGGGAGGTAGGGGTTGCAGTGAGCTGAGGGGCTGAGTTCTCAGTAAATGTCACCTCACTCTCCTTCTAAAAAATAAAAATGTTTTGGCATGTCTCCCATAAGCCAGGTGCAGAGCTGGGCCCAGCGATACCGTGATGAATGAGACACAGTGGCGGCCCTTACGAGACCTACCTGCAGGGTAGTGTGAAGAATGGCATGCGGTCTTTCAGGCCCCAGTAAAAGTGAGTTTCTTTCGTTGTCTATTACAAATTTGCTGAACTAAGTTTTGTTTTCATCGTTTGTATTTTCTTAGTTTTCTCTCAATGCACCACAGTGTTTAAGACAATACTTGCTTTGATTTCATAAGAGAAATGAATTCTAAAAGCAGGATCCAATTTAACTTGACTAACTTTAATAAAACCAACCTCTGCTTTTAGAATCCTAAGAATCAAAGTATCCCTTTTTACTTTGGCTGCTGGGAAGCTCAAATCTAAATTTATTTATTTTTTGTTTCTTTTTTTTTAACCATCAAATCTAAATTTAATACCCAACTGAATATATCCTATTTGACTTTTTTGAGATGGAGTCTTGCTTTGTCACCCAGGCTGGAGTGCAATGGCACGATCTCTGCTCAGGGCAAGCTCACCCTCCTGGGCTCAAGTGATTCTCCTGCCTCAGCCTCCCGAGTAGCTGGGATTACAGGTGCCTGCCACTGTGCCCAGCTAGTTTTTGTATTTTTAGTAGAGACGAGGTTTTGCCATGTTGGCCAGGCTGGTCTCAAACTCCTGACCTCAGGTGATGCCGTTGTGTTGGCCTCCCAAGCTCTGGGATTATAGGTGTGAGCCACCACACCTGGCCTGTTTTTCTTTTCCTTTTCCTTTTTTTTTTTTTTTTTTTTTTGAGACAGGGTCTGGCTCTGTTGGCCAAAGTGGCATGATCTCGGCTCCCTGGAACCTCCACCCCCACAGGCTCAAGCGATCCTCCCAAATTAGCCCCTGGAGTAGCTGGGTCTACAGGCATGCACCACCACACTCAGCTAATTTTTTTTAGGCTGATTTCTGAAATTTCTTTTTCTCAGTAGGGGGCTCCTGTCACAGCGCCCAGGTTTTCATCTATCTCCCCTCCTATTGAAGTGAATTGCGCTCCAGGCTTCTCTAGGAGGCGCCCAGAGTGCAAATGCTGCCTGGCTACCGGCCATAGCGGGCACAAGCCCGCTGTAATTTGATGAGAGAGCAAACCCCTATCCCAGAGCAGGAGCTGAGATCATTCGTGCAACAGCAGGATGCAGCCTATTGCTAGCAACTCCTCGTGATCGTCAGCCCCCGCCCCAGTGGCGGCTAGCCCGCAGGCCTCGGAGGAAAGAAATCCCGTAAACGTAGCAGCGACTGTCATCGCTGTTTTATTTTCTCTTTGGCCTCTGGAGATTCACACCGCTTCCCCATTATTACTCATATTATATCATCAGCCACAATTATGCTTGTCAACCACTGTGGAGGGAGCTACCGTTTGAATACAGGGGCATGGAAGAAACAAAAAGAAGCACTCCTTCTCTGGGGAAGGCAGAAGACAGAAAGGGCAACTGCTGTGTGATAGTGCGTCTGCTGTGTAGCTGCGGCTGGTGACAGACGGGGCTCAGTGGGAGGTGATCTAGCCAAGACCCCATGGAGACTCGCTGTAGTTTTCCCTGGACTCAGGGGCCCTCAGAGCCAGAAACTGCACAATTGTGGACAGAGGTGGACAGAGGCCAGGCCCGCCTGTTGGCTGGTGCGTGACTCGGTAGGTCTGTGGGCTGCTTTCTGAGTGGGAGGTGACCGTGGCCAGCCTGACGCAGGGCAGAGACACCGTTTCCCTGGCAAATGGCTCTAACAATAGTGATGCACATTTCTGGCCAGAGCAGAGTGGTGGGAAGAACTCGGACCGTGGAGCCAGAATGGCCTGAACTGGAGTCCCATTCTGCTACTGACAAGCCGTGTGGTGGGGCGAGCTGCTGAGCCTCTGAGACGGGTATGGTGGCAGCTCTGGGAAGTGCCTAGCGTGGTACCTGAGACCCAGTAAGGGCTCGGTGGCTTAGTCACCTTCCGCCGTCCTCCTCCCCTTCAGCATACGGTGAATACAGTCCTGTTCGCTTTGGTAACAAAACTCCAGACACCATCCTGCCCGTCCGGACCGATTCTGCACGTCTCTCCATTAATGGAGAGAGGCTCCTCGAAGAGACGGTGGTCGCTGTCCCCTTCTCACAACTGTTACAGTGAACCCCAAGTTTCTCTTCAAAGAATCAGTGTGTCAGTATGTTCAGCTCTCTTATTCTTTAATTCTCATTTTAAAGTATAACTGCTTTGTAATTCCAGTCAACAACCTTCTCCACTGGTGCTAATCAGGAGTTCGCATCTGCTCCCCTGGCCCCCGGCTCCATCCCGACTCATCCTGGTCACCTGTTCCAGTCACCTGCCCTGGTCATCTGCTTTGACCTAGGTCACCCCTGGCTACCTGCTCTGACCTGCCTGTAACTTTCCTTCCTGCCAAAACACCCACCCTACCACTTCAGCTCAGACCCCTGCTCTCTTTAAAATAGCCAATCAGGATTAGTCTAGCTTGTGTGGCCTAACCCTAGCAATAGAGAAACGACACAGCAGCAGGGACGACCCCCGTCAGGCGTAAGCCCCTCCCCGCCTTGTCCAAGCATGCGGCCACCATTGCTCTGTTCCTGAGCTGCACCCTTCTATAGAAGTAAATTGCCTTGCTGAGAGGATTTATCTTCGAGTGCTATTTCTTTTGTGGCATCAAAATTTTACTTAGAACTGCGCTGACTAGCATCCTGCAGAGTCCGAAGGGCCAGTTCTGAAGGGTGTGGCCTGGGTGTTCTGTCTCGCTTGATGGCAGGCCGTGACCCCAAAATCAGCAGCGATGAAAATGAAGCCAGTGAAGTAATACAGAGATGGAAAGTGACCGGAATCCAAGACAACTAAAGGCAAATCTGTGACACGTAAAGTCAGTGACATGTATGTGCTTACCGCAGAGTTCAGCATGCAGTTAGCGCATAACCGATGCCAGTACCCCGGCTCAGCCTCTCCTTTTCTTCTGGAATAGGAACAATCCACTTCATGCATAAGAACCATCAAGCACGGCGGGCGCGATGGCTCAATGATGCAGGTGAGTGCATGGTGCAATCTCAGCTCACTGCAGCCTCTGCCTCCCAAGTTCAAGTGATTCTCCTGCCTCAGCCTCTCGAGTAGCTGGGAGTACAGGCACCCGCCACCACGCTCAGCTGATTTTTGTATTTTTAGTAGAGATGGGGTTTCACCATGTTGGCCAGGCTGGTCTTGAACTCTTGACCTCAGGTGATCCACCCGCCTCAGCCTCCCAAAGTGCTAGGATTACAGGCGTGAGCTACGGTGCCCGGCCAGAAGTTCTTAATTTTGATCAAGTCTAATGTATCAGTCTGAGTCATTAATCTTTGGGTTAATGATTTTTGTGTCCTATTTAACAAATCTTGGCCTATCTCAATGTCATGAAGATACTACATTTTTTCTAGAAGCTTTATTATTTTACCTTTTATATTAATATAGGTCATCTCAAATTAAAATTTGTGCATAATTTAGGGTAGGGGCCACGATTCCTTTTTTTCCACATGGATACCCAATTCAGCATTGTTTATAGACAAGACCATCCTCTTCCTCACTAACTTGCTCAGGTAACTTTATTGTTAATTAAGTAGCCATCTACTTCGATTCTATCTTATGGCGTATATGTCCATTCTAATACCAAAATCACACTGTTTAATTACCTTTGCTCAATTAGAGTTGCTTTATAGTAGGTCTTGATATCTAGCAGAGTAATCTTCCAACTTTGTTCTTCAAAATTGTTCTGTCTATTCTAGATTCTTTGTGATTCTGTATAAATCTGTTTGTCAACATCCATTACAAAAACACTGCCGGGATTTTGACTGAGATGACATTTGTTGTATTTTCCTCTAATTTGCTCGTAAGGTGGCCCCAGTTTTTAGGGCGGCCATAAACTCCAGCCCTGCCCTGACGGAGCTCTAGGGGTGGCGGCTGTGGGTGTCACCGTGCGTCTCCCAGGAGCACTGCTTTATCTGTCAGGTCTAATGCCTCGGTGTCTGACCATGACCAGGTGTCCCTCTTACAGGGAACTCAGTGTCCAGTTTATTTCCACCAAGGCAGCCACTCCCAAGGAGAGCCCTGGCCAGGAGAGAGTTAGCTCTGGGTGTGTCAGTCAGGCAGCCATGCGGGAGATGGCACAACAGAACACACGAAATAACAGAAGCGGTTTATCACTCCCCGCTCCACGGAGAAGAGGGTCCCGCAAGGAACCGAGGGAAGTCTGGAGACAGCAGTGAGCTCAACCAGCAGGTGGTAGGGGATGGAGAGAGAGAGAGGCCTGGGGACTAAAGCCTTTATTGGAATCCAGGTCATTATCCAAGCAGGATTTCCATAGGCGGTCCTAATTGGGGGTTTTGGGGCATTGCATGAGGGCCATAGGGTCACCCTGTGACTGAGAAGGAGTCACTGCTGCATAGACCAGCACAGTCCCTGAGGGGGTGGGGGTCTTTAAGGCAAATCAAGTGGGTTGTATCCAGCTGCCCCTTTGGAGGCGGTGGGGTAAGCCAGACCATCTGGATTGATCATCTTAAGGAACTGGGAGGAGGTGGAGAACGGGAACTTGTGTCAAGGGTACCTAAGCCCCGCGTCTGGTATGAGAAAGCAAAACCTGTATTCAAAATGAATGCGGAGGCTGGACGAGATGGCTTAAGCCTGTAATCCAATCCCAGTACTTCGGGAGGCCAAGGCAGGCGGGTTGCTTGGGCCCAGGAGTTCAAGATCAGCCTGGGCAACATGGCAAAACTCCATCTCTACAAAAAATACAAAAATGAGCCCGGTGTGGTGGCATGCATGTGGCCCCAGCTACCCCGGAGGCTGAAGCGGGAGGTTGAAACTGCAGCGATCATGCCACTGCAGCCTGGGGAACAGGGTGAGACCCCTTCTCAAAAAAAAAAGAAGCTATAGATCAATTTAGGAGATTGACATAACAACAACATTGAGACTTCCAACCCATAAATGTGGTATATCGCTCCATTTATCTAGGTCTTGTCTTTCTTTCTCTTTCTTTCTTTCCTCCTTTTTTTCTCTCTCTCTTTCTCTCCTTCCTTCCTTCCTCTTTCTCTCTTTCTTTCTTTCTGATGGAATCTTGCTCTGTCGCCCAGGCTGGAGTGCAGTGGTATGATCTTGGCTCACTGCAACCTCTGCCTCCCAGGGTCAAGTGATTCTTCTGCTCAGCCTCCCGAGTAGCTGGGACTATAGGTATGTGCCACCACGCCCAGCTAATATTTGTATTTTTAGTAGAGACAGGGTTTTACCATATTAGCCAGGCTGGTCTCAAACTCCTGATCTTGTGATCCACCTGCCTTGGCCTCCCAAAATGCTGGGATTATACGTATGAACCGCTGTGCCTGGCTTTTTTTTTTTTTTTTAGAGACAGTCTCACTCTGTTGCCCAGGATGGAATGCAGTGGTATGATCACAGCTCACTGTAACTTCAAACTCCTGAGCTTGAGCGATCATCCCATCTTAGCCTCCTGAGTAGCTATGAGTAAGTCATGTGCCGCAATACTTGGCTAGTTTTTAAATTTTTCATGCATTTGGAGTTTCTCTATGTTGCGCAGGCTGATCTCAAACTCCTGGCCTCAAGTGACCCTCCCACCCTGGCCTCCTAAAGCGCTAGGATTATAGGTATGAGCCACTGCTCCTAGCCTTATCTAGTTCTTCTTTAATTTCTCTTAGAAATGTTTTGTGATTTTTAGTGGCGGTCTTACATATCTTTCAAAAGATTTATTCCAAGCTATTTATATTTTCATGTTATTGTAAATTGTCTTTAATTTTGTTTTGTAGTTGTGTGTTGCTAGTATATAGAAATAAGCTTAATTTTGTATGTTGACATTTTATCTAGTGGCCTTACCTAATTTATTAATTCTAATAGTTTGCAGATTTTTTTTAATTTCCTATTTATACAGTAATATAATCAGAAAACAAAATCAGTTCTACCTTTTGCCTTTCCAGTCTTCATGCCTTTTTCTTTTTCTTGCCTTATTTTACTGACCAGAACCACCAGTACCAGGTTGAGTCAAAGTGGTGATCATGGCTAACAAGAAGAAAGGGCTCCATAGTTGCATTATGTCCACAGTAGGGTCTTAGAAAATATACACTCTTTATCCATTAAAGAAGTTTCTTTAATCTGGTTTAGCACCAAGAAAGAAAAAAAGAAGTTTCTTTAAAAAAAATTTTTTTTTTGAGAAGGAGTCTCACACTGTCACTCAGGCTGGAGTGCAATGGCACGATCTCAGCTCCCTGCAACCTCTGCTCCCACGTTCAAGCAATTCTCTTGCCTCAGCCTCCCAAGTAGCTGGGATTGCAGGCGCCCACCACCACGCCCAGCTAATTTTTTGTATTTTTAGTAGATGGAGTCTCATTATGTTGCCCAGGCAGGTGTCAAACCCCTTGGCTCAAGCAATCCTCCTACCTTGGCCTCCCAAAGTGTTGAGATTACAGGTGCGAGCCACTGCAACTGATCCTGTCCGTTTTATTAATCTTTTCAAATACCTGCCTTGGCTTTATATTCTCTACTGCCCCCAGTTAGTTCATTAATTTCTACTCCTGTCTTGATTACCTTCTTCCTTTCACTTTCTTTAGGCTTAATTTATTTGGTTTTTAGTGTTTTGGGTTTTTTTTTTTTTTTTGGTTTTATGAGACAGAAGCTTAGATCATTGATTTTCAACTTTATTTTCTAATACATTGATTTTCAACCTTCTTATTTTCTAATACCTGCATTTAAAGCTAAAAATCTCCACTTAAGCACTTTTTTAGCCACTTCTCACAAGTTTCTATGTTTACTTTCATTATCACTCAGTTAAAAGTATTTTTTTATTTCCATTGTGATTTCTTCTCTGACCCACGGGTTATTGAGATGTACGTTGTTTAATTTCCAAACACTTGCGGATTCTCCAATTATCTTTCTGTTATTAATTTCCTGTTTAATTGCACTGTGGTCAGAGAATACACTCTTCTGTGAGTTCAGCGCTTTGAAATCTGCTGAGACTTGCTCTAGGACCCAGCATATGGTCTATTCTGTTAAATGTTCCGTGGTTCCATCGTTCCTCTCCCACCCTGGCACCGTCGATAAGTGTCTTAGCATTTTCTCCTTTATTTCCTGTTTAATTGCACTGTGGTCAGAGAACACACTCTTATGTGAGTTCTCTGAAATGCTAACATCTTTGCTTATTCACCGAATATTTCCCCTTTTCTGTGTTTTTCATTCCTTCCTGCAGTTTGGTGCTTCCACTGGGGGTCCCTTTCCTTCAGCCCAAAGAACTGATCTGAGCTGTCCTGGAGGCCGAGCTGCTGGCAGTGAATTTTCTCAGCTTTTGTTCGGAGACATTTTTGTTTATGCTTCCTTTCTGAAGAATATCTCCTCAAAAGGTTGACCCGTGTGTTTGACTTTTCTCTTTCAGCAATTTAAAGATGGTATTCTATCATCTCCTGGATTCCAAAAATGTGAAATGCTTCAGCAATTTGCGTGTCACCCTTGGGGGCCATGCCGTCTTCCATGTGTCATTCCAGTGTTAGGATCCGAGCTGTCCAAACAAGCACATGCCGTCATTGGTAAAGCATGTATGCATGCCCTTAAAAATACCTTTCCTTCCAGTTTCTCCGCTCCGTCCCTCCCCACAGGGAGGAGCAGAAGCAAGAGGCCGCACAGCCTCTGGTTGTTTTCCTGGTGTGAACTTCCAAAAGGATCCTAATATAATAACACCCTCTTTCCTCCCCCAGGTTCTGAGCAAGCTGAGAAGCCCAGCAGGGAGAGGCAGGTGCGGCCCCGCCCCTTTCATCGTGGATGCTGGGGCCACATATCGAGACTAGGAGTGGGCATCTGGGACAAGGACTGCAGCTGCCCTTCAATGAGAGCCTGTCCTGTGCTCGGCACCACAATGGGCACATCCCACACCTTGTCTCACTCCACCCAGAGCCCCATCCTCTGAGGCAAGTGCTGTCAGCTCCACTGGATAGGCAGGAGACCAAAGTTTTTCTTTTTTTAAGATGGAGTTTTGCTCTTGTTGCCCAGGCTGGAGTGCCATGGTGTGATCTCGGCTCACCACAACTTCTTGGGTTCAAGTGATTCTCCTGCCTCAGACTCCCAAGTAGCTGGGATGACTGGCACCCACCCACCATGCCCAGCTAATTTTTTGTATTTTTAGTAGAGATGGGGTTTCACCATGTTAGCCAGGCTGGTCTCGAACTCCTGACCTCAGGTGATCCGCCCGCCTCGGCCTCCCAGAGTGCTGAGATTACAGGCGTGAGCCGCTGCGCCCTGCCATATCTTGTTATTTTTGCAATGTGTGTTGCCTCCTTTACGAAGGCACAGACACATCTGTCTCGTTCCTGGCCAAGTGGGTGCCTGGCATGGAGTACTTACTTGTCTGTGCGGATTGGGGTCCTGCCCCAGCCCCCGTCTTCTTTTCAGAAGTTTTCTCTTTCTCCTCCGGGAGGGGCTAAGCCAGCCATTGCTCCCTTCCAAGCTGGGAAGTTTCTGGGAGCTGCGCGGGTGAGCAGAGTTGAGACCTGGCGTGACTGTACTGGCTGGGTCACTGCAGGGCGGCCGGCGGCTCCGCTTCCTAACATGTTTACCTGAGTCATCTTTGGCAAAGGTTACCAGGCTCCAGGATGGAACACGCATGTGAGAAATGCCCCTTCTGTGACACTCCCACCTCGCTCTAGAGTGAGACGAGGGAGGGAGGGAGGGCACAGCCAGCAGGTAATGAAGTCGAGAGGTTACCGGAGTGGAGGGATTGATGTGTCTTGTTTTCAAGAAGCTCAGGACAAAACCCTGTTATGTCAGAGGGCTTTGGCCAAATTCTGTCCTGTGGTGTTTGGGTGAAGTCCAGTCTTCACAACTGGTTTTGACTCCTCTCAGAGTAAGAATTCTTTTTATTTTATTGTATCATATTTATTTGAGATGGAGTCTTGCTCTGTCGCCCAGGCTGGAGTACGGTGGCACGATCTTGGCTCACCACAAACTCCACCTCCCAGGTTCAATAAATTCTCCTGTCTCAGCCTCCCGAGTAGCTGGGATTACAGGCGTGCGCCACCACACCCAGCTAATTTCTATAGTTTTAGTAGAGACAGAGTTTTGCCATGTTGGCCAGGCTGGTCTCGAACTTTTGACCTCAGGTGATCCACTTGCCTTGGCCTCTCAAAGTGCTGGGATTATAGTCGTGAGCCACTGTGCCCAGCCCGTTTTTTGTTTTTTAATTTCTATTTGACAAATGAGGAAATGGAGGCCCAGGCCTTGCTGCACTCAGAGGGTTCTGGACCCTTACCCAGGTCTGGGTGAAGTTCGGGCCTCTTGACTTAGGGTGGAGGTATTAACAGGAGAAAAACCAAACCAAACCGAAAATGTGCACAATCACTAATGGCATTGAAAACAGCTACTTAAGATTTTGAAACATAAAGCTGTAAAATCCCATATCCTTCTCTACAGCCCCGGGCTTGCTGACAGGAGGAGGTCAAGGCCACGTCTGCCTGTGTTTTTCCACTGCTGTGAGCTCCCCTGCTACGGCTCACTTATCTGCAGTACAGGGGCCATGTACATTTCAATGCAAGAAGGTGGCACTGGCCTTTGCTCATGCTGGGTGGATGTCACCCTGGAAGTCCTTCCCTGGGACTGCGTAAAACAAACAAACCCCCAAACCTCTAATGAAATGGGATATAACAAATCAATGCAGGTTCTGCAGAGAGCCAGATGATCGAGTCTGTAAAATATTTCCAGAAACCCTGGCAGTTCCTGATGCACGTGATGGTAACACTGCCTTGGTGGGTGACTGTCCCTTTGCCTCCTTGCCAGATCAGACCTCTGAGTGCCCTGGGAGCCACTCGAGGAAGCTGAGGAGGTAAACTAACTCGCTTCAGCAAAACAGATCTGTGGCAATCATTTTGTGGCAGTAATTACAGTTTATGGCAGGAATTACACACTTAGCAAAAATAAATACAAATAATACGACTCTCGTGGTGGTGTCCTTCACTCCGCTGCAGTTTTTGTTTTGTTTTGTTTTGAGACAGAGTCTCAGTCTGTCACCCAGGGTGGTGTGCAGGGGCACGAACTCAGCTCATTGAAACCTCCGCCTCCCAGGTTCAAGTGATTTTCCTGTCTCAGCCTTCCAAGTAGTGGGATTATGGGTGCCCGCCACCACACCTGGCTACATTTTGTATTTTCAGTAGAGACAGGCTTTCACCATGTTGGCCAGGCTGGTCTGGAACTCCTGACCTTCAGTGATCTGCCTGCCTCGGTCTCGCAAAGTGCTGGGATTACAGGCGTGAGCCACCGCGCCCGGCCACTGGTGCTGTTTTACAGCTATGGTGTCTGGGCTCTGCTCTCGGCACACCCCACGATGGACTTTTTGGCATCCTTCAAAGAGTTCTTTTTCTCTGTCTCTTTTTTCTTTTTTGTTTGAGATGGAGTCTTGCTCTGTCGCCCAGGCTGGAGTGCAATGGCTTGACCTGTGCTCACTGCAACCTCCGCCTCCTAGGTTCAAGCGATTCTCCTGCCTCAGCCTCACGATGAGCTGGGACTACAGGCACCCACCACCACGCCCGGCTAATTTTTGTATTTTTAGTAGAAACGGGAGTTTCACCATGTTGGTCAGGCTGGTCTTGAACTCCTGACCTTGTGATCTACCAGCTTGGGCCTCCCAAAGTGCTGGGATTACAGACAGGAGCCACTGTGCCCGCCTTTTCTCTGTTTCTTTTGTGATGCTAGTATAGCTATTAGAGGCACATTGAATAAAATTCACAACATCTGTTTGGAGAGAGGCAGCATGTGTCCTTTGGAAATGGCTCCAAGCCGGTAACCTATCAAAGCAGGAAAGAGATAAATCTGAGTTCAGGCAGCCACGAGCTTTATAGCCACCTGAATTGGACAGGTCACTTCAACTCTCTGTTTCCTGGTGGATAAAGTAGAGCTAATGATGCCTGCCTTGCACGGTGGTTATTATGTGAATCAGAAAAACCAGGCAGCAGTCCCCAGCTTGGCACTGTTAGGGGCTTTGAAAATGCAAGCCAGGGCCAGGTGCGGTGTCCACGCCTGTAATCCCGGCACTTTGGGAGGCCACGGCGGGTGGATCACTTGCGGTCAGGAGTTTGAGACCAGCCTGGCCAACATGGTGAAACCCCCATCTCTACTAAAAATACAAAAAAATTAGCCGGGCGTGGTGGCGGACAACCGTAATCCCAGCTACTTGGGAGGCTGAGGCAGGAGAATTGCTTGAACTTGGGAGGCGGAGGTTGCAGTGAGCCGTGATCACGCCATTGTGCTCCAGCCTGGGCAAAAGGGCAAGACTCCGTCTCAAAAATAAATTAATTGTTTAAATTAAATAAACATGTTTTCAAGAGAAGCAGCAAGGGGGCGTGAGGCGTGAGAACAAGCTTGCGGTCCCCAGGGACGGGTGCTGGCTGCTGTGGTGAGGCCGTGGGGTAGGTGAGCTGAGCCACCGCCAGAGGGAGGTGCAATCCACAAAATGGGCTAGGCAACACGTGCAGATCTTGTGCATATCAGAACCCGAGACCTCCACGAGGGCCAGGTGGAAAACCAGACAGGTGACTGCTGTAACCACACCCGGGGATTAAGAGAGGTGCACACATCATCTCTTTCAGCATTACAAGAGCCCCAGAGACGGCCCAGCGGAGAGGGGCAGTATTGATAAGAATGGAGTTCATCGTGTCAGAGGAGGGACGCAGGACCCTGAGTCAACCAGGAGAAACCGAGTGAGTCTGGGGGTTGCAAAGATCACCAAGACCCCAAGGAGAAACAGACAAAATGAGCAGAGGAACTGCAGATTGTTTGCCCTCCGGGGGCGCCAAGGGATGCCTGGTCTCCTAGACAGCCAGGGAGGGAGGGAGCCAGCCTGGCTCTCAGTTGCCCTGGCAACGCAGCCAGCCTTGGTTCAGGGAATTAGAATGAAAAAGCTGCATGCAAATGAGGTACATTGCAATTAGTGGGGAAGAGCAAACACTTGGTCTATCCTTGAGGCCGAACTGGGGAGTCCAGGAGGTATTTGTGCAGCAGACAAAGAATGAGGCCTCAAAAAGAAGGACTCGCATTGCATAAACGCCTACACCAGGCCTGGGGCGCCCAGGGGTCCCTTGGGTCCTGGTGGGTCTCCCGCTTAACATTGGTGGTGGGCAGATGTCTGGTGAATGTCAGGAGCCCCATGGCTGCCCCTGACCAGTGTAATTCCCGCTGCAGAGACCAGAGGGAGCAAGGTCAGCTGTCAGCACTACCAGTATTATCTCCTTCTTACAGATGAGAAAGCAGAGGTGTGGGAGGAGTGCACGTCTCACCCAAGCTCACACAGCTGGCGAGAAATGCAAAAGTCAGTTTCCAGTGCCCTCCACCATTCACTGGCTAAGATCCCTGGGCGGTTGGGCATCTGTGATTATACCAAAAACAAGCGATTTTCTAAAGATGAACCCCCGCCACCATTCTGACAAGCATTCTGCTACCCACCTAGTCGCTCCAAACTGAAAACCCCCAATGCAGCCCTGCCCACCAACATCTTGAATGACTTTATAAAACATGAGGGAGGGCCAGGGACCATGACACATGCCTGTAAACCCAGCACTTTGGGAGGCTAAGGCGAGAGTATCACTGGAGAGCAGCCTGGGCAACATAGCGAGACCCCATCTCTATAAATAAATAAATAATAATGAAAAATAAGCTGTGAGGGAGCACTGGACTTTGAGGAAAGCCTCTGACATTCAAGGTGATAGTAAGCAGCTGGGCGCCGCGGCTCACGGCTATAATCCAAGCACCTTGGGAGGCTGAGGTGGGTAGATGGCTTGAGCCCTAGAGTTCAAGACCAGCCTGGGCAACATGGTGAAACCCTGTATCTTAAAAAAAATACAAAAAGAAAAAAAAAAATTAGCCAGGCATGGTGGCATGTGCCGGTAGTCTCAGCTTCGTGGGAAGCTGAGGTGGGAAGGTCACTTGAGCCTGGGATGTCGAGGCTGTGGTGAGCTGTGACTGCACCACTGCACTCCAGCCTGGGTGACAGAGTGAGACCCTGTCTCTCTCTCACACAGAAACCCAGAATAAACAAACAGAAAAAATCCCTGAAGTAACAGAGAATGAAGGAAACGAGTGAGAACTTCAAAAACAGCCACCACAAAGACCCCTAATCAGGATCCTTAGAGAGATCGAAGAAGGTATGAATTCATAAATCAAGAACAGACTTCTCTGAGAAAGGAACGTTCGGAAAACAGGAGAGAGATGGTGTCTCCGGTGATCGGCAGAGCAAGAGATAAAGGAGTAAGTATATTGCTGATTATTGGCGGAGGCGCAGGAAGAGGACAAGAAAAGGTGCAGGGACAGGGGAAGTCCCAGCAGAGGAAGGCGCGGTCCCTGGTGACTGAGTGGCCAGGGCTGCAGCAGCGCTCACCTGCCCCACCCCCATGCCATCCCTCCGCAGGACTGCCCAATCTGTCCTTTCCCTAGGGGTCAAGAGGGGCAAGTTGTCTACTGTTCCTCTGGCTAACCCTACCTTGAAAGTGATTCCTTATCCCCCAGAGCAGGCAACGGAAAAAGAGAAGCATTGTGCTCTGGTCCGAAGCCTGCATTCCCTTCTGTGGGGGTGGGGGAGAAAGGCGGGGGTGCCAGTGTTTATTTTCCTAACAGATAGCCTGGGATTATGACCCAACTTCAAACCACCCAAGCAAGAATGTGCTTCTATTGTTTTGCCTTCAGAAGCCACCTTAGTGCGTAGCGCAGGGTCGACCCTGGAAAATACAAGCCGTGGACACTAAGATGAGATGAGGGACTGGGCTGCTAAATAGCTTGAGCGGGGCAGGAGCCAGCTAATCACCGCTGCAGAGGAGCAACAGCTCTGATCCCCTAAGTCAGCCCAAGCTGGAGGAATGATGACAGTACGATCTGCCTGGCCTGAGAGGGGGACACCAGGTCCCTGGGATGAAGACAGGCAGGGCTGGGCAGAGGCAAAATCCTACAACACAGATAGCCTCCAAGGGCAGAGAACTCTAGAGGCCATGCCTGCAGATGCAAACAAAACAGAACCACACTCGCAGACCAACATACCTTCCTGTGACCCTGAAGTCAGAAGCATTGCCTTAGATTCCCAAAGGGCAGCTGCTTCTCGAAGTGTCACTAGTGTCATCTGCCCCGGTCAGGGGCATCCTTGGTAAGGGTAGGTGTTTGCCAAAGCAGTCATATTTTGTGTATTTGCGTTTGTATTTCTCATACATCCCCTGAGCTGAAGTGAAAAAATAATTGTGTGTGTATGCTTTGAGTCACAGAGACTTGGGTAAAATTCCTGCTTCTGCCACATGCTGGCTGTGTGATCTGGGATAAACCCCTGAGACTTGTTGAGCTGCAGTTTCTGTGTCTGCAAATGGGAGAAGTAACTTTTTAAATTTTTTTTCTCTTGTGAGACAGAGTCTCACTCTGTCACCCAGGCCGGAGTGCAATGGTGCAATCTCGGCTCACTGCAACCTCCATCTCCCCGGTTCAAGCAGTGCACCTGCTTCAACCTCCTGAGTAGCTGGGTTTAACAGGTACATGCCACCACTCCTGGCTAATTTTTGTGTTTTTAGCAGAGACGGGTTTCACCATGTTGGTCAGGCTGGTCTCAAACTCCTGACCACATGATCCCACCCGTCTCGGCCTCCCAAAATGCTGGGATTACAGACGTGAGTGGCCGTGCCTGGCTACCTTTTTTTTTTTTTTTTTTTAGGCAGCCTCACTCTGTCGCCCAGGCTGGAGTGCAGTGGCACAATCTCGGCTCAGTGCAATCTCCGCCTCCTAGGTTCAAGCCTCCCGAGTAGCTGGGACTATAGTTGCATGCCACCATGCCCAGCTAATTTTTGTATGTTTAGTGGAGATGGGGTTTTACCATGTTGGCCAGGCTGGTCTTGAACTCCTGACCTTAGATGATCTGCCCACCTCAGCCTCCCAAAGTGCTGGGATTACAGGCGTGAGCCGCCAGGCCTGGCTAGGAAGTGATTTTCACACCAAGGTGAGGTTCAAGCAAGTCTGCCCTCTTCAAGGGGAGGCTCTGTTCTTGACGGATCCCTGCTCTATGCCCTTAATGCCTAAAGGAAGCACTCCTTCCAGACACAACTTAATCATCCTAATGGCCAACACCCTTGTGTGGTGTGTACCATGGGCAACGGCACTTCTGGGTGCTTTAAAGGCAGCAGCTCATTCGATACTGACGCAGCCCTCTAAGTTAGGATTTCTTTGCATCACCTCCTATTGCTGATGGGGAAACTGAGGCTCAGAGAGGTTGTGTAATGGAGCCACTGTCATGTCAGCAGCAGCAGCAGAATTTGCTGGCAGAGAACCATGTTCAGGCTCTCTGCCCTTCACCTCTGTGCTCTAGGGCCACAGAATACTTTTTTTTTTTTTTTTTGAGACAGGCTCTCGCTCTGTCACCTAGGCTGGAGTGCAGTGGTGCAATCTTGGCTCATTGCAGCCTCCAGTTCCTAGACTCAAGCGATCCTCTACCTCAGCCTCTGAGCAGCTGGGACTACAGGTGCATGACACCACACATGGCTGATTTTTGTATTTTTGGTTTTTTTGTAGGGACAGAGTCCTGCTAGATTGCACAGGCTGGTCTCTAACTTTTGGCCTCAAGTGATATTCCCACCTTGGCCTCACAAGGTACTGGGGAGAATACTTTAAAAAATGAATCTTCTGCCAGGCGCGGTGGCTCACGCCTGTAGTCCCAGCGCTTTGGAAGGCTGAGGCAGGCAGATCACCTGATGCCAGGAGCTCAAGGCCTGCCCGGCCAACATGGGAAAACCGCATCTCTATTAAAAATACAAAAGTTAGGCGGGTGTGGTGGTGCATGCCTGTAGTCCCAGCTACTCGGGAGGCCGAGGCAGGAGAATCGCTTGAACCCGGTAGGTTGCAGTGAGCCCAGATCGCACCACTGCACTCTCCCCTGGGCTGCAGAGTGAGACTCTGCCTCAAAAAGAAAAAGAATCTCTTCCGATGGGTTTCCATCAAGATACTATATTCTAAAACCATCTCCTTTGCTTACATTGAGCTTTTCCTTTCTTAAAAGTCCACTTAAAGTGTGCATAACTGGGTCATTAAAAACAAAAGAAAAGGAAAGAAAGAAAGAAAACCGCAGGTAAATGACTTTGGAATTCATCATGGGTGGTGGGGCTCAGCACAGCTCTCCAAGCCAGGCTGCCATTGTGCTCACAAGAAAACTCTGTAGTCAGGTCTCCAGGAGGTACTTGTTGCAGCACAAACCATTATAAGCTGTAAACGGCCTTTGCTCGGGGAAGAGCCCAGGGATCCTCCCCATGCACGCACACATTACTAGGAGCTATGTAGAAATGTTCCAGATCCCTTCTCTACATGAACTTAACACAGTCAGATGAACAGCAGCAAGGCACAGGAGCATTCCATTTACTGAGTGAGTTTAAGGTTTCAGGTTTTTTTTTTTCTTTGAGACAAGGTCTTGCTCTGTTGCCCAGGCTGGAATGCAGTGGTACAATCTCAGTTCACTGCAACCTCCATCCCCCAGACTCAAGCTACTCTCCCACCTCAGCTTCCTGAGTAGCCAGGACTATAGGCATGTGTCACCATGCCTGGCTAATTTTTGTATATTTTGTACAAACACGGTTTTGCCATGTTGCCCAGGCTGGTCTCAAACTCCTGAGCTCAAGCGATCCACCCGCCTCAGCCTCCCAAAGTGCTGGGATTGCAGGTGTGATCCGCCATGCCCAGCTCGATTCTTCTTGACGAGCCCTTTGGAATAGGATCAAACGAATCCAGCCATCGAGTCTTTGAAAGATGACACAGATGTGAGGTGAGTTTCGCAGAATCACAGCCTCGGTTTAGCAGCTGAGGCCGTGGTGGACTTCAGGAGTCTCTAAGGCCTTGCTTATTTGTTTAGTGGCTGGAAGATCAGATGAGAGAACACTGAGCAATGTTTTCTTTTTTTCTTTTCTTTTCTTTTTTTTTTGAGACAGAGTCTTGCTCTGTTGCCCAGGCTGCAGTGCAGTGGTGCGATCTCAGCTCACTGCAACCTCTACCTCCCAGGCTCAAGCGATTTTCCTGCCTCAGCCTTCCGAGTAGCTGGGACTGCAGGCGCCTGCCACCACGCCCGGCTAATTTTTTGTATTTTCAGTAGAGATGGGGTTTCACCACGTTAGCCAGGATGGTCTCGATCTTCTGACCTCGTGATCTGCCTGCCTCGGCCTCCTAAAGTGCTGGGATTACAAGTGTGAGCCACCGTGCCCGGCCAACACTGGGTGTTGTTTTCTAGGGAGAGGTGGACAGCTGTATTCCAGTCCCACCCACCTCTAGCCAGCTATTCTTCCCGGCCCATGTGCCCGGAACCTAGCTGCAGATAGGCTGTCCTGTTGGGGGAATACCTTTACCAGAAACAAGTGCCCATCACATTTGTACTGGAAAACGTGAGAGGGCGGGAGGCAGGGCTGGCCGGCCCCAGGTTCCCCTCCATGCGCTCAAGGCAAGTTGGACTCACAAAAGCACCACCCCCTCAAAACCCAGGGCAGCTTTTAGACCAGCAAGGGCCAAGTGCGGTTAACAACAGTGGAAGATGTTGGTGCTTTCTCCTGGTTTTGGCCCCAGATCAACTCCATGCCCCTCCAGAGGTTCTAACATTTCCAGCCTACAACTTCAGATTCTCAGTTCCTTTCAGAACACAAGAAGCCTCTCAAACCAGCAAAACTGATCCTTTTCGATCTCGAGTTCCATCTTCCCATTGTGTAAGTCCAATCTTGTTAAACCTATGAAGAGTGAAGAATGAGGGTTAGAGCTGTGTGCCTCTAAGTTACATTCCAAATACAACCAGCCGGCTGATGTGTAGCTAAGAAGCAAAATCCTCGTTGGCTTTTACAATGATCAGGAGAAGAAGTCATGGGGCAGAGCAGCTGTTTGAGTCTGGCGAGTTTCGCTGACAGGACAGTGGTAGGTTGGAGTCTGACATTTGCCGTAGAACAGTCTTGTCCCCCGACCTGTGCCGCTGCCCAGGCCTTGCTCACCCTCTGTCTTCTGTGTCCAGAGGAAGCCTTCCCAACCCCTTTCAGGATGAATGAACCCCATCTTCTGTGCTCCCATCTCTTTTCCAACCCCGACTCACTGCTGTCTGCACAGCTCCATCCCGCTAGACCAGAGACTTCCCGAGGCCAAGAGCTGTCTTCCCCTCCCGGGACACCTGCATTTGCTTGAATGAATAAGCAAACCGCTCCTTCCTCCAGCTGCCCCAACCACTAAGTTTCACCTTGACCATGACTCGTGCTTCTCAGACCCAAACCAAGAAGCTACTGCAGGAAAGGGAACCCCTATAAAAATGAAAAGATGTTCATTGATATGGGGGAACAGCTGTTTGACCTCCCAGTTTTCTGCTTGTCAGAAACATTCCAATTTTTCCTCAGCAAGTAGATTTCCCCCCATGCCTTCAATTTCTCCTTCCTTCCTCCTTCCTTTCTTCCCTCCTTCCTTCCTTCCTCCTTCCTTCCCTTTCCTTCCTTCCCTCCTTCCTTCCCTCCTTCCCTCCTTCCTTCCTCCTTCCTTCCTTCCCTCCTTCCCTCCTTCCTTCCTTCCCTCCTTCCTTCCTTCCCTCCTTCCCTCCTTCCTTCCTTCCTCCTTCCTTCCTTCCCTCCCTCCCTCCCTTCATTTTTTCTCTTTCTTTCTTTCTTTCTCTTTCTTTTCTCTCTTTCTTGACAAGGTCTCACTGTGTCACCTGGGCCACAGTGCAGTGGTGCAATCTCAGCTCACTGCAACCTCTGCCTCCCGGGTTCAAGCGATTCTCCTGCCTCAGCCGCCCGAGTAGCTGGGATTACAGGCACCCACCACCATACCCAGCTAATTTTTGTATTTTTAGTAGAGTCGGGGTTTCACATGTTGGCCAGGCTGATCTCAGGTGATCCGCCCACCTCCGCCTCCCAAAGTGTTGGGATTACAGGCGTGAGCCACCGCGCCCAGCCCAATTTCTTTTATAATCTGTCCCTCAAAAGGAAAGTTACAAAATCCTCTTAAAAGAATATTCTCCACAGAATGGCAGAGAAACAAAATGTTACTGAGTTGGGTGTGCTTTAATCTACATTCACTCTGCTCTTCACCATCTATATTTGTCTGTCTGACCATATTCCTTTGTAAGTATTTGTACCAAGGAAATCTGACTTGCTGCCATTTGAGCTATGGTAGATACATACACTTTTTAGTTGGCAAATCCAGAACTTTCCATCGTCATCAACCCACACTTTGTGAGCTCCTATGAAGGGTAAGCTCCTTGGTCTACTATGGTCTCGCACATGAGCAAGGAGATGACTCAGGTTTTTAAAGTCAGCTACGAAATAAATCAACATTTTTGTTTGTCTGTAAGAAGCTGATGGCATATATATGTACTGTATATATATGTGTGTGTGCACATACACATATGTAAATAAATGACACACATGGCTGAAAGCAATGTTATTTGGTTAAGACTAAAGGCATTGTTGGGAAGGGAGGTGGTGGAATTAGATGTTGATACAGTAGGTGTTTCAAATGTCAGATTTCAATGGTAATGGGAAGGAAAAGAAAGAAGAAAAATGGCTCCTTTAGAATATATCAATTCATCATTTCCCATTTGCAAACATTGAAAAAAAGGAAAAAAACGAGAGGAGCTGTATGCCTTTCCTTGAGAGCTGCCTTTTAACTCCCAGAGAGATGAAGTTTGGGCTGATGTCAAGGTTACTAAGGAAACGATGTATGCTTATGAATAGCAAAGCAAATAGACATATACAACGCAAGTAAATCATTAATTGATTAATATTATTATTGATGGGCTCTGGAGAGACTTACACATCCCTGCTTTATTCCAAGTTCTCAAAAGTTTTCTTTCATCGTAAAGCAAACACTCAGATGGCCACTTTATGGATCATTATTCCCTCTTTGCTTCTCACTCTAGAGACGAAGAAGGGGCTCACTCTCGGGTTTTAATGGATCAAAGAAAATGGCAAACCCAGCAAGAGCAGTGTGCTTCATCTTTTCTGCCTTTTTTTTTTTTAAAAACGGATGGCAGTGGTTTTTGAAGAAAATGGAAAATGCATTAGGGAGAGTTTGACTTAAACACAAAGCACCTCTTGGTTTGACAAACAGATCTGAGTAGAGGCAGAGCTACATCTTCTGACCCACGATTGTGTCTGTTTCAGTGGTGCCTCTCTCAGTGGCGGGGCCACATCTTCTGACCCACGATTATGTCTGTTTCAGTGGTGCCTCTCTCGGTGGTGGGGCCACATCTTCTGACCCACGATTATGTCTGTTTCAGTGGTGTCTCTCTCGGTGGCGGGGCCGCATCTTCTGACCCAAGACTGTGTCTGTTTCAGGGGTGCCTCTCTCAGTGGTGGGGTTCCACGGCGGAGGGGTAGGGCGGGGGGAGGTACTGAGCAGGGCCGGGTGCAGGGTGGCGCGGTGTGGGGACAGCAAGAGGGGAGGGAAGCCGGTGTGCACTGATGGAAAGCAGAGGAGACGCCAGCCCGGTGGCCAGGTGAGGCTGACGCACCCCCAACCCCGGAGGCCGCGGTTGCAACACAAGGGTGTGTTCCAGCTTCCTATTAGTGAGTCAGCATTTCCTCCTCTGGCGCCCAGCAGCCCTGGGGTCTCTGTGGAGGTTAGGGAGAGGTGAAACGTCCCGTCTGGGTGATCCTTGTTTGCCTCTGGCCCTCCCGGTCCATCTAGACCACTACGGAGACACCTTCCCTTTGCATTGCGTCCTCCCGGCCATAGGACTGCAGGTGCCCAGTCTGAAATGTGTCTGTGA
Source organism: Cheracebus regulus (assembly GCA_963574635.1). NCBI lineage: Eukaryota > Metazoa > Chordata > Mammalia > Primates > Pitheciidae > Cheracebus > Cheracebus regulus. Next base: position 89,463 of record CAUYQU010018870.1, read on the forward strand.
TCACGGCTACCCGGGGAGTGTGCAGCTGGAGGCAGATCCTCTCCCGAGGCCACACCTGGGGCAGCAGAGAAGGCAGGCCAAGAACACACCCCGTGCAGACACCTCCTGGAGTTGTGCCCTCCTTGCTGTGTGACCTGAGCCAGTCACAACCTCTCTGTGCTCTAGCCGCCAACCCCCTCACAGCATCTCCCTCAAAGGGCTGCTGAGAGCACGGCTTTGCGTGCAGCGCTCCTGTTCTCACAGTGAGGGAAGCAGAGGCCAGCAAGACAGTGTCTTGGTTGGCAAAGGGTCCAGCTTCCTGCCCTAGCTCTAGATACTGTGGGTGCCTCGGAGCCTCCACAGGACTTTCAATGAGAGGGGCGCCTCATCCAGCCCACCCCTGCATGTAGGCCAAGGGAATAAACGGTCTCCCATCCCCACGTGGCAGCCTGTTTCCTCATGGGAGCTTGCTCAGGGAGGGATTCCATGCCTGCTTGTTGATTGGATAAGGTTGGTCCTTGCAGGGAGGTGCTGTGGTGCAGAAAGGTGGGAAAATCCACATCCCCAGAGCTGTGAGCCCCAGGGACCTGGGGCAGGAGGCAGGCACAGAGGCCAGGCAGTTAATTCTGTTGGGGGTCGAGGGACAGGAACCCAGGAAAGCTTCCTGGAGGTGGCTTTTGAGGTAGGTCTTGAAGAATGCACAGAAGCCTGGCAGAGGCTCAGGAAGCCAAGAAAGCAAAGGCTTGGAGGTGTGGGGGTGCAGAGGGTGCTGGGGGTGCCAGCTGTCCCAGGACAGCCGCCAGGAAAGGGGGTCTCCACTCCTTTCTCCTCCTCCTGGTGGGTGACCTCAGAGCTTGTAGATCCCAGGAGGGAAGGGAGAAGCTTGATTCTGTGATCCTGAGGTCTCTAAGGACAGACCCCTCCTACCCTACCCTTCCCAGACCGGATCGGGTGCCGGTCTGGGAAGCTCTGGGGCCTTGTTCGTTTCAGGATGGTTGGGGGTGGCTGTGTCTCAGCTCCCACAGTTAGTCAATGACAGAGACCCCAGACCTGTGGTCTCTGGTCAGGAGGTCACGCTGGGGCCAGGGAGGGGCCTGTCCTAAGGTGCCAGTGGGCCTCGGTGGAGAGTAGGGAGTACTGGGAGACTGGGAACACTCCCTTGTGTTCCAGAGGGAGGGGCTATGGGGGCTCCCCAACTTGCCCTTGTAGGGTCTGAGAAAGGCCCTGCACAGGTGAGTGATTTAGGGACAGGCAGTAAACTGAGGAAGTGACACAAAGCCTCCTGCACAGAGATCCCACATTCCACCTGGTATTGCTCCTGTTCTCTGCATTGCTGACAGCTCTCAAACATTCTTTCCACGGGGAATCAGCTCCCACACAACATGAATGGGCTCGTTTTATATCAGAAGGCTGAATTTTAACTGACAAATTGGACAGGTTCCCTAAGGCAAGGGTTACTAAGCTTTGTCATTCTCGCTAAAAATGTGATTTATAATATATTTCTATCTGCTAGACACTCCTTTGCCCAGGAATGAAGACCGAGAGCAGAAACAGGAGGTCTACTCAGTATCTTGACCCCATATAAAAATATGCTTCTCCAAAGCTTTCATTAGCATATAAGCAGATGTGCATAAATCAACATGCGTCGTGGCCACCTGAGCCTCCTTTCATTGCGTTTTAATGATATTTTCAGCAGCCAGACACTTAGAATTCAGGACCGGATGAGAGTAAACCACCATTTACTTTAGAATTTTATGTTTTAAAGGAAACATCTAAGGGTTTGATGAAAGGAGATGTATTTCCTTGGGTCTCTTCTTCCAGTTTATAAAATGAAAATCATTTTGTTGCTTCTTAAGTACTCTGGTATTTATAGATGCAGAATATGTCAGATATTAGAGATTAACCCACACCATCAGCCAAGCCTCCCCAGAGATCCTTTGAAGAAAAAACACACACACACACACACAGAAAGTGGGTGAAAGCGTCTGACTTCTTAGAGGTCTGAGTTAAAAGTTGCAAACTCATTTGGCCCAAGATAACCAGAAATGAATGCTCTAAGCTAAGTGGGCAGGAACAGATTTGATCTCCGTATCTGATTGCTTGGCAGAAGTCAAGCAGCCAATGCTTCAACAATGTCTCCGTATCATGAAACTTCCTAAAAATCTTCAAGGGAGTAACCTGAGCTTGTGAAAAATGATCCCGAATGTCAATAGGACAAAGCTTCCCTTCCAAGATATAATTAGGGGAGCTTGGAGCAGGCCTTTCATATTTGACTTGACAAGCATCTTTTTTTCTTTGTTCTGTCTGTTCTGGAGGGCTTTAGGAGGGCTGTACCATTTCTTTGTTAAGAGGAATGGTTGAAACAAAATTTATATAAGAGGAATCATTTAAAATTGAATCCATCCATAGGAATGTTTATTTTACCCAACATTTTTCCGTGTGAAGTATTAGTTTTTCTAGGTAATATGTCTTTTACTTAATTATATGCATATTTGAACCTCTAAGTTCTTTGTTCAAAACACTGATTTTATTTTATTTTTGAGACAGGGTCTTGCTCTGTTGCTCAGCCTGGAGCGCAGTGGTGCTATCATGACTCACTGCAGCCTCGACCTCCCAGCTCAATCAATCCTCCCGCCTTAGCCGCCCAAGTAGCTGGGACTGCAGGTGCACATCACCATGCCCAGCTAATTTTTCTATTTTTTGTAGAGGTGGGGTTTCACCATGTTGCCCAAGCTGGTCTTGAACTCCTGGGCTCAAGCAATCTGCCCGCTTTGGCCTCCCAAAGTGCTAGGATTCCAGGCATGAGCTACCATGCCTGGCTCAGAACACTGTTGAAAGACATACTGATCACATAAATGAAGAATTGCTAAGAAGGCTGATGTAATTGTTAGGCTCCACTGACAGACATCTGGTGTCTAGAACTCACAATGTGCAGGCTGGTGGGAGCTGGTCTGGAGTTGGTACCCCACAGCAATAAAAACATGAATGGGTGAAGGGTATCCACAGAAGGTACCAGAACCTTAAGAAGACTCAGAGCTCTCAAGCAGAGCCTGGGCGTGGTGACTCACTCTTGTAATCCCAGCGCTTTGGGAGCCAGAGGCAGGCAGATTGATGAGCCCAGGAGTTCGAGACCAGCCTGGTCAACGTGGTGAAATCCCATCTCTACTAAAAATACAAAAATTAGCTGGGCATGGTGGCATGCACCTATAATCCCAGCTGCTCCAGAGGCTGAGGCAGGAGAATCGCCTGAACCTGGGAGGTGCACGTTGCAGTGAACTGAGATTGCACCACTGCACTCCAGCCTGGGTGACAGAGCGAGACTCCATTTCAAAAAAACCACATCCAGAACTCTCAAGCTGGACTTCTCAACCTCAGCACTGCTGACTTTTGGGTGGGACAATTCTTTGTTGTGTGTGGCAGGGTGGAGGTGCCATGCCTGTGCTGCAGGATGCTTAGCAGCATGGGGGCCTCTCCCCACCGGATGCCAGGAGTGCTCTCCCTTCTCCAGGTGTGATCACCAAAAGGTCTCCAGACATTGCCAAATGTCCCCTGCAGGGCAAAATCGTCCTCGGTTGAAATTGTCCACTGCTCTAAAGAATGCAGGAGGTTGGGCACACTTAGCTGAAATGAGTATTTACAGGGAACGTGAAATCTGTTTGTAGGCAGCGCATGAAAAAAGTTACTCTGATTGTTTCAGAAGGCTGAACAAGAGCAAACGAGGCAAACCTGTATGTTGACTAAGGAACAAGGAGACCTTTCTAGAAGAACTGCTCAGTTCCCAGTCCCCAAGGTGTGTATGTTTAGACCGGGCTAGGATTCTGACTCAAGGTCCCAGGCTCTGTCCTCGGATGGACAGACGGACTGACGGTCCTCTGGGCAGCTAGAGGAGCAGCCGAGCGCTGTGTCGATGCTTGGCCTCCGTGAGTGCCATTTCACCTGCTGTTGGGAGCAGCACCCAGGGCTTCGCAGACGGGCCTCTGCCGTTCCTCAGGGCCCACTCCAGTGCCCCATGGACGGTGGGCCGAGCCGCGGAGGCAGGGGGCTTGCGGTGGGGCTGGGGCCGGCAGAGGAACAAACGGACTCGCAGGACGTGGAGCAGGCAGGAGAACCCTCTCCCCACCTGACCGTCACGGAAGCCTCCCAGCCGGTGTCTGAGCCGGGACTGGGACCCAGAGTCCTCAGTCCGGCTCTTCCCTCCGAGCTGGGCAGCCGAGCCCCGGGAGCCGCACCTGCCCAGGTGGAATCCGCTGCTGCGTGGCGCCTGCGCTGGGACCCACGTGCGCCTGGGCGACACCTCCGCAAGCGCCCAGCAGGTGGCACTGCGCGGCCTCGAATGGCGGCTCGCGGGGCCAGGACGCGGCGGCTCCTCGCGGGGCGCGTTTCCTCCTCCGCCTCCAGTGCCGTGTCCCCTGCGGCACCCTGTCCTGCCGTCCTGTCTTTCCGTCCTGCCCCCGCCTCCGCAATGCGCCCCCTTCATTTCTGGGGTCCCCTTTTGTTGGCAACATCCTCGGATGGTGCTCCCCACTCAGCCTGTGGACGCCGCTGAGCTCCGTGGAAATCCCGCTGTGAGTGCCCGGGGGTAGGAGAGGCCAAGGCGCCGCTGGCCCTGGGCGTCCCACCTCTGGAGTGCCTCCGCCCCGGCTCCAGGCAGGGTCGTGTCCACATCAACGTTTCAGGACGCCTACAGGCCCGGAACGCCTGCCTGCCGCCCTCTCACTCTCCAGACTGTGAGCGAGCATCTCCCCCGTTTTATTCCCTACATCATATAACAAGGCGCACGGTGGAGTGTGGTGTTTGGAGTTGATGACACTGATGGGGGAAAAAAAAAAGAAGAAGAAGAAAGAAACGTTTTAAATACACACAATCTTGACAAGGAAACACGTTCAAAACCAATCATTGCGCTCACCGTAAAGAAAGCAAGGAGGTGGGTGACCACGCACAGGGTAGATGCAGACCAGTGCGGGGTCCTGATTTGGAGAGGCTTTGAGGGAAGTATCTGCTCGGATCGCATTGTGAGGGAGGCCTTGGCAGCGCATGGGGACAGGCCAGAGAGCCTCCCAGGTGCAGGGCAAGGCGTGGGCTCTTGCTTGGGGGCGGAAACAGAGACATCTGTGGAGCAATGAGAGGCTCTTGGCTGCAGAAGGGCAGCCAGAGACCTGCCCTAACCCTCTTCCCACCCTTGGCCTTGCTTCCTGACATCCCAGGTCGTGTAGGAACGTCTCCTCTCCCGGAAGCCGATTAAAAAACGGTCGAACCATTAATTACTTAAGGTTTTGCTTGGGCAGTACTCTCTGCAGCAGTGGGGTTTCTATGCAGCATAAAAACAACAGAAGACAAAGTTGGAAAGGGGGGGTCACTCTGGATGAGCGTGCACCCTTGGTTCATGGTCCAGGTCATCAAGACGTGTCAGCATCCTGAGAGAGCAGATGACAGAGGTGCTTGTGCCTTTGGTTGGTAAGGGATGGGTGGGTTGTGACTATTTTTAGGTAGTGAGGTGAACGTGTAAACAGTGTGATTATAATAATGGCTAACAGGTTTGTTTTTCTTTTTTTTTTTTGAGATGGCATTGCCCAGGCTGAAGTGCAATGGCCTGAGCTCGGCTCACTGCAACCTCTGCCTCCCGGGTTCAAGGGATTCTCCTGCTTCAGACTCCTGAGTAGCTGGGATTACAGGTGCCCACCACACCTGGCTAGTAGACACAGAGTTTTGCCATGTTGGCCAGGCTGGTCTTGAACTCCTGACCTCAGGTGATCTGCCTACCTCAGCCTCCAAAAGTGCTGGGCTTACAGGAGTGAGCCACCACACCCAGCCGGCTAACAGGTATTGCGCACTTATCAGCCACTGTCCTATGCCCTCTCGTTGAATACTCACGATGACCCAATGGGATGGCCCTGTCACCATCATCATACATCCCCTCTTTCAGAAGTGGACGCTGAGTCACACTGAAGTTATATAATGCACGCAGGTCTCATGGCTGGTAGGATTTGAGACAGGGATCTGGACACAGATGGCTTGACTCTGCAGCTCCCGTCAACCACAAGCCGATACTGACAAGCCTCCGCCATAAAGGTCCTGAACGATATGAATAAAATAGCCTTTGAGAGAGAGTGACCCCCTTGGACGCAGACTGAGTGGCCCATTTGGCAGTGGTTATGTAGGAAGAAGCTGGACAGCTATTTGCTAGCTTACTAGAATGTCATCACTGGTGAAGCAGCTTCATGTACATCACCATATTTGATTCTCTCAGCAGCCCTGTGTGCTGGACAAAGCAGATAACAGCAACCCCATCTTACAGATGAGGAAACTGAGTCTCAGAGGCTGTTGGGTGGCTGGCCTGGAAGCTGGTGGCTTCCTGGCAGCTTTGGAAGCTGCAGTCAGGGAGTGGGACTACAGAGTGTAGCTGGAGCCTTCGAGTGATGACAAGGCCCAGGGTAGGGGTGGCCACGGTGGAGCGGAGGTGAACGTCACTGCCCAGGAGGTGTGGAAAGGTCTGTGCAGTGCCAGGAGGGCCCCTGGACGCCTCATGCGCCTGAGCTGGGGCTGGACTGGGAACCAGCCATCAGGCACCTGCTGTGGGTCAGGCCGGTCGGTAGCTAATTTCAACCACTCTTCACGATTTATCTTGGTTTATCTCCCTCTCCTTAGCTGTGCTTTTCAGCTTTGTTTTCTGTTATTTTCCCCCATTGCTGAGGCTGAGCGCTGTGTGACTTGTGTGAGAGCATGACTGGCCCAGCCCACATGGGTCTGTCTGCGAGGTGGTTATTTCCGTCCTCTCCAAGGGCCTCTTCGCGCCCTGTGTCCTCTGCACGCTTGTCCGCTGTGGAATCCAGCCTGTTTCTCAAGCCTCACTGTTTAGATTTGGGACGCCAGTTCCTGGAGATGGTTTTAGCTCTGAAAATGGAAAAAAGGACACTTAACTTAGAAATGTTATGGACAAAATAATTCATGAGGATTTTAATAGACTGGGGACGGGGAGGAGCCAAACCAGTGAAGAAGAGGAGGAAGTGAATGACATAAAAATTGGGGGCTTGGGAAGACAATGATAGGGTGGTTTAAAAAGGGAGGGATTTGGTGTAAAGAAAATAAGTCCTGTTCAGCGTGTTTGGTGGTGGTGAGACGCTGCTCACTGGGTAGACAGAAGCAGAACAGAAAGGGCGGAAGTGAGGGTGAGAGGCGAGGGCCACAGAAGCACACCTGTGAGTCATCGGGGAATGCGCAGAACCCAGGAACCATGTATGCGAGGCCTCAGGGGGCTGCCAGCACTGGGCCACCCTTCCCACATCTCCTGGGCGGTGACCTTCACCTCTGCTCACTGTGGCCACCCACACCCTAGGCCCTGTAATCACTCGACAGTTCCAACTGCACTCTGAGGTCCCACTCCCTGACCACAGTGTCCGGGGCTGCCAGGCCTCTCACGCCTCCGTCCCACCACGCCCCCTGACCTCGTCCTGATCTTGGCTCCCTGTGCTTCCCCGTGGGCACCAGCCACCCCAGGTCCCCATCTCCAGGCCTCCAGACCGCAGGGGACGTCATCTCAGCTGCCTTCTTGCCAGCGCCCTAAATGCCTGACTCTTCTGTCCTTCCGCCCTGCTCATCCGGCAACACTCAAGCCAGGGATTTACGAAGCACCTGTCTCCCCAAACCCATGCTAGCCTCTGCACTCTGGTGGGACAGAGCCCACACCAAGGATGTTTGGTGCCTGCCAACCCATGGTACCCAGAGGCAGCTGCTTGCCCGTGCCCTCCACCTCCTCCTCTTCCCAGCATGTATTCCAAATGGGCGACATCTTTTCCAGCAGATGGCTCTGCCTTCTAGTTCACAAAGGAACAGGGCAGGGCACAGGCATGGATGCCCAGGGCGCTGTGCTCCCCTCCCTAGAAATGCATTTTCTATGTGTAACCACCACGTCAAGTGCTTTGTGGCCATGCTGTCTCATTCATCCTTGCACCAACCCCTCTGTATTCTCATTCTGCAGGTAAGGAACCTGGGGCTGAGATGGAATGACCTGCCTGACAATCCACAGTTAGCAGGTAGGAAAAGAGTTCACATGTGTGCCCTGAGTCCACAGAGCTGGGCACGAGGCTTGGTGCCAAGGATAGAATCACAAGCTGGATAGACGAAGTTCCTGCCCTCATGAAGCATGCTTTAGGGCAGACGGGCAACAAGGAAATGAAGGCTCCGCTGAGTAATTACAGACTGTGCAGGTGTCGGCAAAGGGAGACGCACACCGGCTCAGGTGGGGGGTCAGTGGAGACCCCAGCAAGGGAGTCAGGTCCTCTCCTGCTAGGCTCCTGTCCCTTGCTATCCACCTCTACCTGTTCAAGGGCGGCGCACTCACCCGTGCTTGGGATGCCAGCGTTAGCAAAGCATCTCACCCTCCCTGTGGGCAAGTAGGCTTGGTATAGATGATGAGCTGAGGGGACTGAGGCTAGAGGTGGAGAGGTACTAGGGGCATTTCTGGGGTCAGTCAATTATCTAGGGAAGAAATGGGTCCTTAAAGAGAAAACCAGGGGCTGGGCACAGCAGTCACGCCTGTCATCCCAGCACTTTGGGAGGCTGAGGTAGGCAGATCATCTGAGGTCAGGAGTTTGAGACCAGCCTGGCCAACATGGTGAAACCCCATCTCAACTAAAAATACAAAAATTAGCCGGATGTGGTGACAAGCGCTTGTAATCCCAGCTACTCAGGAGGCTGAGGTGGGAGAATCGCTTGATCCTGGGAGAAGAAGGTTTCAGTGAGCCGAGATGGCACCATTTGTGCTCCAGCCTGGGTAACAGACAGAGACTCCACCTAAAAAAAATTAAAAGAGAAAACAAGGGCTTGGGTCACCAGCCTTGGATGGGTGCCTTAGTTGGGTCTCTCCACCATAGAAGGAAGATGGCCTGGGCCGCCATGGAGGCAGGTTAGTTCGATTCCTATCAACAAATAGTCGGCGAGCATCTTGCTCCAGCTGGGATTCCCTAGGACGTCGGAGACAGAGGATCTGGGTGCAGGAAGTTTATTGGGAAGGTGCTCTTGGGATCGTGGTGGGGAGTAAAGGAGGCAGGATTGGGCAGGGGTGGGTGAAGCACTTTTCATGAGTGGTTGTCCGTGCTCACGGCCACACTTCAATCCCTGCCACTGTAGCCAATCAATTCATGAGAACATTGTTCCGCTCCATGGGGCTGAGGACAAAGGCTGGGAGCTAAAGCCATTGTTGGTTGCTGAATGCCTCTTCTGCACTGGACACTCTCCGGCGCGCATGAACCTGTGAGACAAAGATCTTTTTACGTGTTGCCCATTCTCTTCATTCATTCACACTTGCTTTCTCCTCAAGATCTTCTGATTCCCAATCTTCGCTGTTTCTCCTTTCAGGCTGCTTTTTTTTTTTTTTTTTTTCCATTTCAATGTTTTCACACTTCCTTTCAGGCTTCTGACCATGCTATCTGCCACTGCTCATGAATCTATATATACTCTAACTGTGGGCCGCCTCTCTTCCCTTGTGAAATAGATGACCAGGCCCACCCCTTGAGGCTCCGTCCCTAAAGATTTCAACTTATTGCTGTCTTTCAAAGCCATCCCTGGATGGGGCTGCAATCCAGCCACATTCCACTTTTGGCTTGTGCCCGTGTACTGAGTGTGGTTGGCAGAACGGTGTCCCAAAGAGGCCCCCATCCTGAGTGCTGGCACTTGTGAACATGTTAAATTACAGGATAAGGGGGGATTAAGGTGGCTGATCTTGAGGTGGGAGGTTATCCTACGTTATCTGGGTAGGACCAATGTAATTACAGGGACCTTATAAAAAAAAGAAAGAGGAAGGAGAGTTGGTGTTAGAGACAGAAAAGGAGGTGTGATGATGAAAGCAAAGAACCAGGACGGCAGTGTGAGAAGGACTCAGCCCTTCAGCACTGTGTGGCTGGCTTTGAAACTGGAGGAGGAAGCCATGAGCCAAAGAGTGTGGACGCCTCTAAGGTAGAGAAGGCAGGGAAGCATTCTCCCCTACAGCCTCCAGAAGAAGCTGATGGGCCAGGCATGGTGGCTCACGCCTGTAATCCCAGCAGTTTGGGAGGTCGAGGCAGGTGGATCACCTGAGGTCAGGAGTTCCAGACCAGCCTGGCCAACATGGCGAAACCCCGTCTCTACTAAAAATACAAAAACTAGCTGGGTGTGGTGGCAAATGCCTGTAATCCCAGCTCCTCGGGATAGATAGGAGAATCGCTTGAACCAGGGAGTCGGAGGTTGCAGTGAGCTGAGATCACACCACTGCACTCCAGCCTGGCGACGAGCAAAACTTCATCTCTAAAAAAAAAAAAGAGTTTGCTGACGGGCTGGGTGTGGTGGCTCATGTCTGTAATCCCAGCATTTTGGGAGGCTGAGGTGAGCGGATCACCTGAGGTCGGGAGTTCAAGATGAGCCTGGCCAACATAGCGAAAACCCATCTCTACTAAAAATACAAAAATTAGCCAAGCATGGTGGCACATGCCTGTAATCTCAGCTGTCCCAGAGGCTGAGGCAGGATCATTGCTTGAACCCAGGAGGCGGAGGCTGCTGTGAGCCAAGATGGCAGCCCTGCACTCCAGCCTGGATGACAGAGTGAGACTCTTGTCTCAAAAATAAAAGAAGTTTGCTGACTATTGGTAAATTTACTCGGTGGCACAATCAGCATGTTCTAGAGCACTTCCATCACCCCTAGCATTTCCATTTGTGGTCTCTTTGCAGTCTGTCCTGTGGTCCTTTGCCCTCTATCCCTGCTCCTACTCCCAGCTCCAGGCAAATACAGATCTACTGCTTGCCTGCATGGTTTCTGGTCTTTTCTAGAGATTTCGTATAAATGTAATCATATGATATGGAGTCTTTTTCTCTGCTGTCTTTCTTTTATCATAATGCTTTTTAGAGATATCCGCATTGTGTGCATCTCTCCACTCCGACAGTCAGAACACCAATGTCTCCTAGCCCTGTGTGAGTCCTGGGAGTCGTGAAGATTAGAGTTTCCTGACAGTTGTTCTTTGTCTTGCTCTGTGGACTCTCCCCTGGTGCATGCACAGTTTAATATTTAGTCCGAGATCCAAGCAGATGCCTATCTGATTTCTGGAGTTCATTCTCCGCAAAGCTCCCACCTCCGGAAATTCCAGCCACTTCGATTTGCAATCTGTGATCTCTGCCTCCTTAATTCATTGAGATTGTCTTGCTATCCTGGGCCCCTGCTTTCTGTGCTGTGATGTGGAACGTGAGTCCAGGCAGAAAGGCTGGGCGATCATAGAGATCACCTGGTATATTTCCGTTCTCTCAGGGATGCCAGTCCTATGTTGTCTATTAATCAATGTCTGAGAAAGGGTTTTGTTTCTCATATATTTTGTCCAGTTTTTTAGTTGTTTATAGCAAGAAGGCAAGTCGGCTGGTAGTTTTCCTTCATGACCATTATTGTTATTGGATTTGTCTTTTTTTTTGAGAGTCTTGTTCTGTTGCCCAGGCTGGAGTGCTGTGGCATGATCTCAGCTCACTGTAACCTCCGACTCCCTGTTTAAAGCAATTCTCCTGCCTCAGCCTCCAAGTACCTGAGATTAGAGGCACGTGCCACCACACCCAGATAATTTTTGTATTTTTAGTAGAGACAGGGTTTCACCATGTTGGCCAGGATGATCTTGATCTCCTGACCTTGTGATTCGCCCGCCCCGGCCTCCCAAAGTGCTGGGATTAGAGGTGTGAGCCATCGTGCCTGGCCCTGAATTTTTTTTTTTCATGATCTATTATTTATACACAACCAAATGCACCTATTTTTGTTTTTTGTTTAATTAATTAATTAATTTTTGAGATAAGGTCTCACTCTGTCATCCAGGCTAGAGTAGTGCATACAGTGGTGCAATCACAGCTCACTGCAGCCTCGATCTCCTGGGCTCAAGAAATCCTCCCACCTCAGCCTCCCAAGTAGCTGAGACTACAGGCATGTGCCACCACGCCCAGCTAATTGTTAAATATTTCCTGGAGACAGGGTCTCACTGTGTCGCCCAGGCTGGTCTAAAACTCCTGGCCTCAGGCTGTCCTTCCATCTTGGCCTCCCAAAGTGCGGGGGTTGTAGGCGTGAGCCAGAAGCATGTGCCCAGAAGGTAACCATACAACTGGCAACCACCATCGCTATCGAGAGAACAATTCCCTTACCCCAACCAGTCTCCTCCGGCTTCTTCACGCTCCATCCTCTCTGCTCTGCTACCCCATGCAACTGCTTATCTGTTAACACTACAGTTTTTTGTTTCATTTTGTTTTTGTTTATTTTTTTGAGAAGAGTCTCCCTCTGCTGCCGAGGTTGGAGTATAGTGGTGCGATCTCGGCTCACTGCAACCTCCGCCTCCCTGGTTCAAGTGATTCTCCTGCCTCAGCCTCCCAAGTAGCTGGGATTACAGGTGCCCGCCACCACACCTGGCTAATTTTTTGCATTTTTAGGACAGACAGGGTTTCACCATGTTGGCCAGGCTGGTCTTGAACTCCTGATCTCAAGTGATCCACCCACCTTGGCCTTCCATGTTATCACTGCAGTTTTGTCTTTTCTATAATTTTGTATAAAAGAAGTTATATAGTTCACAGTCTCTTATGCTTGATGCTCTTCATTTAGCATGATATTTTGAGATTCACCCATATCATTGCATGTGTTAGTATTTATTTCTTTTTCTTGCTGAGCAGCATTTTATTAAATGGCTATATCACAATTAGCTTGCCTATTCACCAGGTCACGGACGTTTGGGTTGCTTCTGTTTTGGGGCTATTATGAATAATGTTACTTTGAGGATTCATGTACGTTTTATGTGGACATATGTGGAAATGCTGGGACATGCTGTAAATATCTTTAGCTTTTGTTTTTTGGGGGACAAGGTCTTTGTCATCCAGGCTACAGTGCAGTGGTGCCATCATAACTCACTATAACCTCAAACCCTTGGGCTTAAGCAATTCTCTTTTCTCAGCCTCCCAACTAGCTGGGACTACAGGCGTGCACTACCATGCCCAGCTAATTTTTAAATTTTTTTTGTAGAGATGGGGTCTCCCTATGTTGCCCAGGCTGGTCTTGAACTCCTGGGCTCAAATAATCCTCCTGTCTTGGCCTCCCAAAGTGCTGGGATTACAAGTGTGAGTGACTGTGCCTGGTAATGTTTAGTTTTTAAAGGTATTGCCATACTGTTTTGCAAAGTGACCAAACCAATTTGCATTCCAGGTAGCAATGTATAAGAGTTCCAGTTACTCTAGGCCAGGCATGAATTACAGCACTCCAAAAATCATAGCACATTCTAATGGAAGTGAGAACATGATCAAAAAGGGAGAATTTTAAAAGAAAATTATGGCAGGCCGTTGTTTTGGACTGAGCTCATGAACTAAGTCCCAGTGGACCAGACCAAACCAAAATGGAGTTACACATGCTAAATGTGATGTAATCAAACTAAGACTTGAAGAAACACACAGATCCTAGAAAAGGCCTGTTTGTATCTTTCTCCTGTGAACAGTACATTCCAGGATGTACCCTCTACTCTAACCTTTACAAAAAAATAACCTGAAGTCCTTGTTCCCAACTTACAAACCCACTGTTTTGCTATTTCCCAGTGGGTTTCAAGACTAAGTACATTTATGATGGTGATAGTGACATCAATGATTAAAGTTTTGGTTGATCTCTCAAAATTGAGATGATGACCAAAAGAGGGGAATTGTTAAATCAAGTTTAGTCTAAAGCTGCCTCCTTATATATTTTAAGTTCAGCCTAAAGGTTTCTCTGTACATTGACAACTAAAGCCTAAATAGAGTTGTGTGCCTACTAATGTGCCAGTCACCAAGTTTTAACAATCAAAGGCGGCCAACTGTTCAAATCATGTCCAAATAAGGCAAATGCTGAGCTGTAACCAGTCTGGCCATTTCTGTTCCTCACTTCCATTTTCTGTCACTTTCCTTTTTCTGTCCATAAATCCTCTTTCACTATGTGGCTATGACTGTGTCTCTGAGCCTACTCTGGCTCAGGAGGCTCCTCAATTCACAAATCATTCTTTGGTCAATTTAATTCAGCTTAAGTTTTTCTTTCAACACTATATAAGTGTGTGTTTATTTCTGGACTGTGTATTCTATTCCCTTGATCTATATGAAAATTTCACACTATCTTGATGACAAGTTTTATAGTATCTTGAAATCAAATAGTTTAAGTCCTTCAACGTTGTTCTTTTTTTTTCACTGTTGCCAAGGTTGGAATGCAATGGCGCAATCTCAGCTCACTGCAACTTCCACCTCCTGGGTTCACATGATTCTCCTGCCTCAGCCTCCAGAGTAGCTGGGATTACAGGTGCACACTACCACACTTGGCTAATTTTTTATATTTTTAGAAGAGACAGGGTTTCACTATGTTGGCCAGACTGGTCTCGAACTCCTGACCTCGTGATCCGCCCACCTCGGCCTCCCAGAGTGTTGGGATTACAGGCATGAGCCACTGCGCCCAGCTAACTCTGTTCCTTTTCAAGTTGTTTTGGATATTTTGGGTTCTTTGCCTTTTTGTATAAATTTAAGATCACATTTTCAAAATCCTTTCACAAAGTGTGTTAAAATTTTAATTGGAATGACACCAAATCAATAGGTCAGTTTGAAGAGGACTGACATCTTAACAATATTGAGTATTCCAAGCCACAAACATGGTGTATCTTTCCATTGATATAGGTCTTTTTCAATTTCATTTTGAATGTTTTGTGTTTTTCATTGCACAGGTCTTGTATGTCTTTCATTAAATATATTCCTGGGTATTTTTCATATATTAGCCTATATCTTGCAAACTTGCTACATTCACTTATTATTTTTAACGGTATTTCTACAGATTCATTAGGACTGTCTATATACACTTCCGCCCGCCCCTCCCCGCAATGTATGTCTTTTATTTCTTTTTATTTTCCTTGGCTAGGACCTTCAGTAAAATATTAAACATAGTGAGGGCAGACATCTTTGCCTTGTTCTTGATCTTATATGAAAGTTGAGTCACCACTGAGTATGGTATTAGCTGTAACTTTTTTGGTTTGTTTTTGTTTTGTAGAAGCTCTCAATCAGGTTGTGCAAGTTCCCTCTGGTTCTAATTTTCTGAAAGTTTTTATTGAAAGGGTGTTGAATTTTATCAAATGCTTTTTCCTGTTTCTACTGAAATGATCATAAGACTTTTCTTTTTTATTCTATTAATATGGTGAATCATATTGATTCACCAAACTTCTAAATCATTTTAGAAGTTAAACTAATCTTGGCCGGGAGCGGTGGCTCATGCCTATAATCCCAGCACTCTGGGAGGCCGAGGTGGGTGGATCACCTGAGGTCGGGAGTTCAAGACCAGCCTGACCAACACGGTGAAACCCCATCTTAAATGAAAAAAAAAAAAAAAAAAAAGAAGTTAAACTAATCTTGTATTCCCCAAATATGCCCCACCTGGTCTTGCTGTGTTCTCCTTTCTATAGATGGTTTGATTTAATTTGCTAATATTTTGTTAAGGATTTTTGTGTCTATGATAGGAATATTAGTCTGCAGGGAGAGAGAGAGAGAGAGAGAGAGAGTGTGTGTGTGTGTGTGTGTGTGTGTGTCTTTTGCCTGGTTTTAGAATCAGTAATAGTAGCCTCATATAAAATAAGTTGGGAAATGTTATCTCTCTCTTTTCTGAAAGAGCTTGTGTAGAACTGGTGTTATTTCTTCCTTAAATGCAGGGTAGTATTTACCATTGAAGGGTAGGTACTTCTTCCTTAAATGCAGGGTAGTATTTCTTACTGAAGCCATGTCAGCCTGGAGTTGCTTTATGGGAAAGTTTTTATTTATAAGTTCAATTTATTTAATTGATGTCAGACTGTTTACGTTTTGTATTTTTTCTTGAATGAGTTTTGGTAACTTGTATTTTTTAAGAAATTTGACCATTTCACATAGGTTGCCATGTTTATTGGTATAAACTTGTTCACAATATGTTCTTTTTATTCTTTTCTGTTTGTTCATTTTGTTTTTGTTTTCCAGATGGAGTATTGCTCTGTTGCCCAGGCTGGAATGCAGTTGGGCAATCTCGGCTCATTGAAACCTTCGCCTTCTGGGTTCAAGCCATTCTCCTGCCTCAGACTCCCAAGTAGCTGGGATTACAGATGTGCACCACCATGCTCAACTGACTTTTGTATTTTTAGTAGAAACATGGTTTCACCATATTGGGCCAGGCTGGTCTTGAACTCCTGACCTCAAGTGATCCGCCCGCTTCCGCCTCCCAAAGTGCTGGGATTACAGGCATGAGCCACCGTACCTGGCCCTCGGTCTATTATTCTTTTATGTCTATAGAATCTGTAGTAATGCTTTCTTTTTTATTCCAAATGTTGGATGTTTGTGTCTTCTTCTTAGTCTTCCTAGAGGCTTATATATTTTATTTATTTATATATTTTTATTGTACTTTGAGGCTTATACATTTTATTACTCTTTCAAAGAAGTAGCTTTTGGTTTCATAGATATTCCATATTGGCTTTTTTTCTCCTCTTTTTTTCTTTTTTCTGCTTGCTTTGGGTTTATCTTTTTCTACTATTCTAGGGTAGAATTTAGATAATGGATTTGAACCTTCTTTTTCTTCCAATCTAGGCATTTAAAACTATACATTTCTCTCTAAACATTGCATTAACTTGATCTCAAATTCTAATATGACATTTAATATTTAAAAATATTATTTTATGACTTATGGCCCAGAACATGGTTTACCTGTATGCACTTGAAAAGTATGTGATTCTGTCATTATTGGGTGTTGTGTTGTATAAATAAATACTAATTTAAAAAGCAGGTTGATAGTGTTGATCAGATCTTCTGTCTTTTCTAATTTTTGTCTAGCTGTTAATAGTTCAGCCATTGCTAAGAGAAGAATGTTAAAATTTCTGATGACAGTTGTGGAACTGTTCCCTTCCATTCTGTCCATTTCTGTTGCATGTATTTGAAACTTCCTTATTGGGTAAATATGTATTTATGCTCATTGTGTCTCCCCGATGAATCTGCTCTTTTTTCATTATGATTGTTCCTCTTCATC
Organism: Cheracebus regulus; assembly: GCA_963574635.1. Taxonomy (NCBI): domain Eukaryota; kingdom Metazoa; phylum Chordata; class Mammalia; order Primates; family Pitheciidae; genus Cheracebus; species Cheracebus regulus. The sequence continues at coordinate 106,450 of CAUYQU010018870.1, forward strand.
CCTGGTAAAATTCTGTTTTGAAATCTATTTTATCTGATATTAATGTAGCCACTTTGACCTTCTTATGCTTATAGTTTGTATGGTTTATCTTTTTTCCATCTGTTAACTTTCAACCTGTGTCTTTATACAGTTGTCTTTTTAAAAATTCCATTCTGATAGTATCTAATCCTTTTTTATTTATTTTTTTTGTGTGTGATGGAGTTTCACTCTTGTTGCCCAGGCTGGAGTGCAGTGGTGCGATCTCGGATCACTGCAACCTCCACCTTCCAGGTTCAAGTGATTCTCCTGCCTCAGCCTCCCAAGTATCTGGGATTATAGGCATGCGCCACCATGCCTGGCTAATTTTTGTATTTTTTAGTAGAGACAGGATTTTACCATGTTGGTCAGGCTGGTCTCGAACTCTTGACATCAGGTGATCCACCTGCCTGGGCCTCCGAAAGTGCTGGGATTACAGGCATGAGCCACCATATCTGGCCAATAATATCTAATCTTTAATCAGTGTTTATTCCATTATACTTTACTGTAATTATTGATATGATTGGGCTGGGTCTATCATTTTATTTATATTTAGGTATTTATTTAGAGACAGGGTTCGCTCTGTTGCCCAGGCTGGAATGCGGTGGCACAATCATAGCTTATTGCAGTTTTGCCCTTCCTGCAAGGGTTCCCCCAACTTCAGCTTCCCAAGTAGCTAGGACTACAGACCTGCACCTCCATGCCCAGCTAAGTTTAAAAAAATTTTTTTTGAACAGGCGGGGTCTCACAATGTTGCCCAGGCTGGTCTTCAACTTCTGGGCTCAAGTGGTCTTCTTGCCTTGGGCTCCCAAAGTGCTGAGATTACAGGTATGAGCCACCACACCTTTGTTTTCTGTTTGTCTTTTCTGTTTTTCCCCTTTCAGTTCCTTCTTTTCTTTTTCATCTTCTCATTTGAATGTTTTTCATAATTACATTTTGATTTTCCCATTAGTCTCTTAGCTATACTTCCTTACACTATTTTTTTTTTTTTTTTTTTTTGAGATGGAGTCTTGCTCTGTCACCCAGGCTGGAGTGCAGTGGTGTGATCTTGGCTCACTGCAACCTCCACCTCCTGGGTTCAATTGATTCTCTTGCCTCAGCCTCCCAAGTAGCTGAGACTACAGGCACATGCCACCACGCCCGGCTAATTTTTTGTATTTTTAGTAGAGATGGGGTTTCACTGTGTTAGCTAGGATGGTCTCACTCTCCTGACCTCGTGATCCACCCGCCTGGGCCTCCTAAAGTGCTGGGATTACAAGCGTGAGCCACTGTGCCTGGCTTTCTTTGTATTTTTTAATGGTTACCCTAAGGAATATAATATACAATGCACTTATAGGTCAGTATCCCCTCTGTCCCTTGTTATCGTTGTTACATGTAATATATCTACGTACATTACACACCTCACAAGAACATGTTTAATTTTTCCTATGAGCCATTATATGGTTTATAAAACAATTGAGAAGAAAAATACAAATGGGAAAAAATCACTGGTATTTACCCAGCTATTTATCATGTCCAATACTCATCAGCTTTTCTGAGGATCTGCATTTCCATCTGATACCATTTCCCGCAGCCTGAAGAAGTTTCTTTAGCATTTCTCATGGTGCAGTTCTGTTGGTGAGGACATCTCTTAGTTTTATTTTATCTGAATATGTCTTTATATTGTTTTTATTCTTGAATACTATTTTTTCTGGATATAGAATTCCTGATTGATAGTTTTTTTACCTTCAGGGGTTAACAAATGTTCCACTATCTTTTGGACTCTGATAAGAAGCAGTCACGGATCAATCATTGTTTTTCAGTGTATGTCATTTTTATCTTGATGCTATCAATGTTTGCTCTCTCTCTTCGGCTTTCACCAGTGTGAGGTGTCTTAGCACAGGCTTCTTTATGTTTATTTTGTTAGATGTTAGTTTAGCATGTTACATTTGCAAGATTCTACCTTTTGCCAAATTTGGAAAATTTTGGCTATTGTTACTTCAAATACTTCTTTTGCAGGGTCCTGTTTTCTTTTTTCTGATCTTCTAGTCTTGCAATTACACTAATATTTGAAAATTTGATATCCTCTAACAGGTCCCTGACATTCTTTCTCTTCATTGTTTTAAAAACATACTGTTTTCTTTGGAAATTTTGTATGTATGTATGTATGTGTGTATATATATATATATATATATATATATGTATGTGTCTATGTATCCATGTTATCGATCGTTTATCAACCTATCTATCCACTGATTCAATTTCACTTATTTTTCTTCTGTCATATCCTTTTGGCTAAGTCTCTCCAGTGAATTTTCACATGCAGAAATTGAATTTTTCAGATTTACAACTTAACATTTGGTCCTTTTTTATAATTTATTTATTGTATTTATTTTATTTTATTTTTTTTGTATTTTTAGTAGAGACAGGGTTTCACCATTTTGGCCAGGCTGGTCTTGAACTCCTGGCCTTAAGTGATCTGCTCGCCTTGACCTCCCAAAGTGCTGGGATTACAGGCATGAGCCATCATGCGCAGCTCTTTTTTTTTTTTTTTTTTTTTTTTTTTTTAATCATTTCTATTTCTCTGCTGAGATTGATCATTTCTCTCTTGAGGTTTTTGTTCACTGAAGTCATGTTTTGTTTTACCTCACTGATTTTAGTTATAATGGTTGCTTTAAAATCTGTTAGTTCTCACATCTATTTCATCTCATGGATAGATTTGATTGATTTTCTTTTCTCTTGAGAATGTGTTTCAATTTCTTATTTGTATTTCAGCTAACTTTTGGATTGTATTTTGATATTATTAATAGTAAGCTGTGGGGATTCTGGATTCTGTTATTTTCTTCTGTTGAGTGTTGTTCCTTTGTTTTCATGGACAATTTTCTTATGTGGGCTTAGACTGAAAACTATTTCTTCAGGGGTAGTTCCAGTTTTGCTTTAGATCTTTTGTATTTAGTTGAGCAGTTTTGGGTTTATACCACTTGATTTGGTTTATTTAGTGGGCAGTCAGCTATATGGATAGAATTAATTTGGGGGTCCCCTCTATCTTAGTCCATTTTCTGCTGCTTGTAATAGAATATTTGAAACTGGGTAATTTATAAAGAAAAGAAATTTATTTCTTACAGTTATGGAGGTGGAAAAGTCCAAGGTTGAGGGGCTGCATCTGGCAAGGGCCTTCTTGCTGACAGGGACTCTGTCCAGAGTCCCAAGGCAGTTCAGGGCATCACATGGTGAGGGGGCTGAGGGTGCTAGTTCAGGTCTCTCTTCCTTTTCTTATAAAGCCGTGAGACCCACTCCCAGATAACCAATTAATCCATTATTCCATGAATGGATTAATCCATTCATGAGGACAGCTCTCATAACCCAATCACCTCTTAAAGGCCCTACCTATCAATACTGCCACATTGGGGATTAAAATCTCAACATGAGTTTTGGAGAGGAGAAGTGTTCAAACCATAGCACCCTCTCTGAATCTTTCTCTTTTGGGATTTTTCCATTCTTTTCAGTGTTCACATTTTCATACACTGAGTTTTATGCTTCCCCAGGCCAGAAAGAATGCAGAGTTTTGTACATATGCCCCCAACCACTGCTGTGCACATCCATGTACTACAATTAGTCCCAGGCTAAAAGCTACAGAGATGTGAACTTACTTGTATAACTCCCCATCTCCCTTCCTCCAAGTGAGCAGGTACTCCTCATCAGAGTCTGCTTCTGTTCATTCCCAAACCCTTCAGGTGGTTGCTTTTTTATAGTATGTCTCGGTTTTATGATTATTTACTATGGGGTACATATGTGTGGGTGTCATCAAGTAAGGTCTTTGTCCATCTTACCCAGAAGTGGAAGCTTGTCATGAATTGGTCCGCAGAGCACTTTGAGTAGTACTGGCCTAAACCACTGTCTCAATGATGGCCCCATTGAGAATGACATATGCAAGTTTCTCTTCCACAGTTTTCTATCAGATGTTTATCATTGAGGTTCAATACCAGATAGTGTCAAAACTAATACAGCAATTCCCAGTTCAGGCAGAGAGAGCACAAAGAGTACTAATAATATCCAAATACTGCTTGATACTGATTGCCTTGACAAAGCTGACTTCATAAAAAGCAGTTCTGGCTTTTACAGACTGCTCTCAGTGGATTTCCCTTCTTTCCTGTCAATGGATTTTCTTTCTTTGCTGACCTTTGACTTTCTGTGATGTTGACTGCTGGGAAGTGTAAGGCAGAGGAAGTCCTTAGGCAGGAGATAAACCTGTGCCTGTGCCCACAGAGATGGTCTTTTGAGAGGCCTGAGAGCACTAGCTGGTACAGCAGAAGGCAGAAGTCCCCAGGTAGTGTTATGATGGTTTGGAGCAGAGCCATATCATGAATATTTTAATTTTTAATTTTAAACCTTATGAGACATTGTTGCTTTATGATTGCTTTGTACTTTGGATGTTCATTTAGATGAAGCTGATGGTAAATGCCATTCTCAGTGTTCTTTGCTCCTTTCTGTGTCTCTCATCTTCCATCTGGGATTGCTTTTGTCTCTAATTCACACTCTTTTGTATTTCCTTTAGCATGGATCTGTTGGCAGTTACTTATATTTTTCAGCACATTGAAGACAGATAGCATTCCACGATTTTTGCTTCCAGTGTTTCTGTGGAGAATGCAGCTTACTCAATTCTCACTCCTTTAAAAATAAACTGTCTTTTTATTACCCTGTGGCTTCTTATCAGATTTTGTCTTTGCCTTTTTCCATAATTTCACTGGATGTGAATATATGATGTGTCTATATATATTCTTTTCGTGTATTCTGCTTTCTATTCATTGAGCTTCTTGAATTTGTGGTTTGGAATCTTTCATCAGTTTTAGCAAATTCTCAGCTATTATCCTATGTATTGCCTCTGTCCTGCTTCTCTCTCCTTTTGAGACTCCAGTTACATGTGTTAGACTTTCTCAAGTTATTTTCTGCGTCTCTTGGCTCTTCTATATTTTTTGTATTTTAATTTCTTCATTTTGGATAGTTTCTTTTATCTTCCAGTTCATTTATACTCTCTTTATGTCTCTCTAACCTGTTTTAATCCTATCAATTGAGTTGTTACGGTGTTATTTCTCATTTCAGTTCCAGAATTTTTATTTATTTATTACATAAATACACTATTTCACTTTTTATAGTTCAATTCCTTGCTTGGACTTTTGAATTATTTCTTTGAACATAAGAAACTTGTTGTGTCATTGCCATGTTTCATTCCAGTATCTTAAGTCTCTGTGGGTCAGTTTCTGCTGCATCTTGCTTCTAATGGTTCTTGTAATATCTGGTTTCCCTGTAGAGAGTTATTTTTGTTTTGTTCACTCTATTTGAGAATTACTTGTAGGAATAATTTGATGCTTAGGATGGTACCTTCTTCCAGAGATGGTTTTCATTTGCTTTTGCCATATGACTAAGTGTGCCACCATTCTGGTCTGTCTTAATGTTTTGGTTGCTTGGATCAACCAGGTGACCATCAGATTTTTGAAATATTTCATTTGGGTTAAAAAAAAAAAAGTTTTTCTCATTCAGAGGATAGCTTTAAATAACTTGGCCTGACATTACCAGAAGTGAAGCTTTTTCTATTTTATGAAACTTCTTGTAAAAGACGGGGATTACATCTTTTCTCCACATATATATGGAGAAAATCATAAATCATATATAAAGCCAGCTGGTTTGAGGCTATATCTTGGTGCTTCATTCTCTGGAATGTACTTCCACCTTTGTTTGTCTAGTGCTCATATAATTATTTAAGATTCAGCTTACATGGTTTCTCTAGTTGTATTTCTTCATCTCTCCAGTTTCCTGGCTCTTTACACATCTTTTTTTCTGGCATTATTTATCATGCTGTATCATCAGTATGTATTTCTATATTCCTTTAATAGACTCAGAGGTTATTGATGACTGAGATATTATTTTCTTAAGACTAGATTCTAGTATAGTCCCTGACAGATGCTCAAAAACTTCTGGCTAAATTGAAATATGAAAAATAAAATGTAAAATGGATTGGTAACAATCATAAGAAATAGGTTATTAACCTTACAAATTATATAGAAATCATTGATCCCTACAATGCAACTATTACTAACATCAGAATGATCACCTCAAATACCAATAGTCTATTGTCAGTCACTTATTACCAATTATATCTTGACCCTACCCACAATTTCCTAACTATTTCTTACTGTTTCTCATTTGCCCAACCACCTAACAGCTTTTGATCTTGCCCACTTCATTCTTCTTACTTTCTCACTTTTACACCACACAGTTCAATGTTAACCTGCATAGAACTAAGCTAAATATATGACAGACTCTGGATTGACTATCATCAAATATTCCCAACTACTTAATTAGTAGGTGCTATTACTATTCCATTTTACAAATGAAAAAAAAAAAAGGCTTAAAGAGATGGTTACTTGTCCAAGTGCTAAGAGATAAAAGAGGGATTCACATCACCTAGGTCTGTCTGATTCCAGCGCTCATGTTCTTTACCAGAGGTTGGCAAACTTCTTCTATAAAGAACTAAATAGTTAATATTTTCAGCTTTGGAGGTCATACAGTCTCTGTAACAAGAAGTCACCTCTGCCACTTTACTGCCAAAGTAGCCATAGACAATATGTAAATGAATGACTCTGACAGTTTCCAATACAGTTTTATTCATGAAAATAGGTGGTGGGAAAAGTTTGGCTCATAGGTTATAGATTGCCAATTCCTGCTCTGAACAAGTACACTACTCTGTTATTTTTTTCTCCTGTTTCTCAATCTCCAGAGTCTTCTGTTCAACAAATATTTATAGCATTGCTTCTAAGCACAGGGCTGTGATGGAGATGAGAAAATCCCTGCCTCAAGGGGCCTCAGACGTGAAAGGGGAGCGTATAAACGCACATCTATAGCACAGGCTGACTATGGAAAGTCAGTGCCAAAAGAGAGGCACAGGCTGACCAGATATTTTTTTGATGAACACATGAGGTCTTGTGGAGTTGGTGGCATATGACAAAAGCTTTCTAGCAAAAGCATCATAGGCAGAGATGCTATGAAGGAAGTTTCCAATAAAAGAGCCAGCACAAGCACACATTTTTCTCTGCACCTGTGATTCACCTTCTACTCTCTTTACCAGTATTCACTTACTTCCTCTTTTCCTTGCCAAAATCATATGCACTTTGGTCCAAATCTGTTTTTGCCTTGCACCTCATCTACCTTCTTCTCTGAGTTTCCTTTTTGCCTTACTCTTTTTTTCCTTGTATTTACTTCTTTCTTGATTACTGAGTCGTTGCTGATTAGTTCTGCAGTGGGCTCAAGGTACACATTTATATCACAAATTTCATTTGAGTTGAATTCACATACATCAACATGATGGCACGTTCATCTGGTTCATCTAAGTCAAATAGCTATATAATATTTAAAAAAAAAACTCATTTAGCCCTAGTGAAACATTTACCTGGTTCTGTCAATTCAGTCAAGGTTGAAATCCTCTAGTCGATTTTGGGCAGTCAATAACACCCACTGTTTGAGCAGCTGAATTTCCTTTTGTTTCTGTTATGCATATTTCTACTTTTCGTCTGTCCTGTTAATCTGTCTCTTTTAATCTTCTCCCTTATAATTTTTTTCTTCATCTTTTTCCATCCTCCTCCTTTCCTGTACTTTTTGGATTATTGCACTTCTTCTAGAGGCATGCTATTTCCTTTCTCCTTTCTGCAGATATATATATATATATATAACATTATATACATGTTATGTATATGTTACATATATTTATATGTATAAAATGTTACATACACACACACACACAATGTTATTTATTTATCTATATATTTGAGATGAAGTCTTGCTCTGTCACCTAGGCTGGAATGTAATGGTGCACTCTCAGCTCACTGCAACCTCCGCCTCCCAGGTTCAAGCGATTCTCCTGCCTCAGCCTCCTGAGTATCTGGGATAACAGGCACCTGTCACCATGCCTGGCCAATTTTTTTTTTTTTTTTTTGTATTTTTAGTAGAGATGGGGGTTTCACCATGTTGGCCAGGCTGGTCTCAAACTGCTGACCTCAGGTGATCCACCTGCCTCCGCCTCCCAAAGTGCTGAGATTACAGGCGTGAGACACCATGTCTGGCCTCTGCAGATACAGTTAAAAAGATTTTTTGTTCATTAATTCAACTTTTATTGAGCAATTACCACATAGTAGGACTTGTTTCTAGGTGCTGGGCTGGAGATACAAAAATAATCAAAAGAGACAAACATCTCTACCCTTGTGGAGCTTACATTCTAGTAGTAAGTGAAATAGGTAAGTAACAATAAACAGAATAGAAAAGTAAATTATATAATATAGCAAGTATTAAGTGCTATGGGGAAAATTTCTGGGAATCAGGAATTTGGGTAGCCTGTTACAATTTTAAATAGACTGATCAGGAAGGTCATTAAAAGATCATTTGAATACATAGTTGAAGGAAATAAGGAAGAAATTATGAAGATGTTTGTGAGGAGGTGTTCTACGCCAAAACCAAACCAAACCAAAACAAAACAACCCCTAGCATATACAAAGTCGTAAGGCAGGAGGGTACCTTTTCCTGGTGGAGTTGTGGGGTTAAAAAAAAAGTAACAAATAAACTTTATCTGAGTAATACGAGCTCCTTTAAATGACCAGGCCCAGAGAAGCACTGGAATGAAACAGTGGTCATATCACTCCTCCTTGAGCTAAATACTTCCCTCTTTTTAAAAATAATAATAATTATTTTTTAGAGACAGGGTCTCACTCTATCACCTAGGCTGGAGTGCAGTGGTGTGGTAATAGCTCACTGAAGCCATGAGCTCCTGGGCTCAATGAATCCTCCCATTTCAGCCTCTGGAGTAGTTGGGACTGTTACCATGCACTGCCATGCCTACTTTTAAAAAAATTTTATTCATAGAGATGGAGTCTCACACTATGTTGTCTAGGCTGGTCTCAAACTCCTGGGCTCAAGCAGTCCTCCCGCCTCAGCTGCCCAAAGCACTGAGACTACAGGCATGAACCACCATGCCTGTCCCAATTACCTCCTAAAGCCACATTCTATTTGGGCTCTAGACTAACTGATGTCAACTAGCCACAAAATGGCCCACAACCTATAGTACAGCCAATCACTAACCAACACTGTTTCTTAAACCAGTGAGAATTCATGACAAACAACCTTTTAAATCACCCTCATTCCTGATTCGTCCTTTCTTCTTGAAAAAGTTGAGCTTTTATTTCGTTCTCCATAGCACTCCCCAGGGCAACTTGGATGTGTGTTCTGGGCTGCAGTGCTCACATCGTCCCAAATAAACTCTTCATATTAATTTTACCTCAGCTTCTTCCTTTTAAGTAGACAGAGGACAATAGGAGGTCAGCATGGCTGAAATGCAATGGAAGAGGAAGAGGCTAGTAGATGTGATCAGAGCCCGTGGGAGCTGGGGGTGACGTTGAAGGAGGCAGGTCATTTAGGGGCTTTTCTATTGGAAGAGCTTGCCTTTTACTCTGAGTGAAGTGGAAATCCATTAGAGGGTTTTGGGCAGAGTTAAATGTTGACATATTGTTTAAAGGATCTAAAAGGTAAGGAAGTAAGAGCAGAGAGGCCAAAAGACCAATCAGGAGTATACTGCAATATTCCAGGCAAGATGTATGAATATTATGGGGAATGTTTTTCCGGGAATGTTTACTTTTTTTTACAGTTGAGGATAAGAAAACTAATGTTCAAGTTTTTTTTTAATTTTTATTTTATTTTATTATTTTTTTGAGATGGAGTCTCCTTCTGTTGCCCAGGCTGGAGTGCAGTGCAGTGATCTCGGCTCACTGCAACCTCCTTCTCACAGGTTCAAGTGATTCTCCTGCCTCAGCCTCCCGAGTAGCTGGGATCACAGGCATGTGCTACTATACCCAACTAATTTTTGTATTTTTAGTAGAGATGGGGTTTTGCCATGCTGGCCAGAGTGGTCTCAGACTGGACCTCAAGTGATCCACCTGCCTTAGCCTCCCAAACTACTGGGATTAGAGGCGTGAGCCACCGTGTCTGACCTATGAAGGTCTGGATTTTGATGCACAGCAAGTACATTTTACCATCCTCTGCTCCTCAAGGGAAAATTAGGAGATCTTGCCCTGCCAGCTTAAGGATTGTTAAACATTTTGCATTGTCTTGAGCACTGCTATTAATAGGTGATCTAATGGCTAGCACATAGCACACAGAAATATTCATGGAATGAATGAATATACAGTCAATTAAATGGATAACCTGAATGACAGTATCAAGTAACTTGCTTGCGCAGCATTCATTTCTTATCTTTCTTTTTTCTTTTTTTTTTTTTTTGATACAGGGTATCATTCTGCCACCCAGGCTGGAGTGCAATGGTGTTATCACAGCTAACTGCAGCCTCGACCTCCTGGGCTCAAGCAATCCTCCCGCCTTGGCTGCCCAAAGTGCTGGGATTACAGGCATGAGCCACCATGCCCCACCAGGATTCATTAGTCATTAGGGAAATGCAGTGCTCTGGTGGTGTTTATTGTATCTTTACATTCTATTTAGCAAAGAATGTTAAAATGCCATGTTATAAACACATATAAACACACTCCTACCCTCCCAGCGGAATGGAGAGGGTCTGTGTGCATTTACATATTTTCAGTGGTCCCACAGCAATTTGTCAGCCATAGCAGTGAACTATACTCAGTTATGTTTACTTCTCTCCTTCTTAATAGTTTGTGAGGTTCCTTCAGGTTTGGAACTATCTTTGATTGATCTTTATGTCTCCAGCACCTAGCACAGGGCTTAGCAACAATTTTTGTTAAAATAAAGAATATACACTGTAATAAAGGGCAGTGGAAAGAAAATATGTGAGTTATCAACACCATGAGCTAGAGAAGCCTTGTCTGATTGCTGTGAAATATATTCATTTCTCTTAGGAAAAAACCATTCTTATCCTACTGCTGCATAACTTGGCTTCTTGACTTGGAACGGTATTTGAAGTCTTTGAGGAACTGGAGCAATGTATTCTCCCCCTAGGCAGAGTGCCTGGTAAGTGGTCTGGTATTGATTAGCAAGTCACCAGTAAGTACTGGGAAGTGAGTTTTCAGGGTCTGAGACTTGGAAGCTGGTGACAGACCGCTCCAGCTTCCAGTGGGCCGGGGGGCGGGGGCACTGATCAACCCACTTAAGCGGCGGGATCAAGGTCTGCAGCTTTAGCAGGGAGAGCCTCTGCCTAGCCCCCTTCTCTCCCGAGCCCTTCAGCCAGCGTCTCCTCCCAAGAGGGTCCCCTCCTCCCCTAGGGGAGACTCCTGTGTCTGCGGGCCCCCTCCCATAGGAAGGCCCCTGTTTCTCAGGGTGAACCTCTGTCCCTGATACTTGCTCCCAAGACCGAGACCCAGTTACGACCCCACCCCTACAGGCCCCTCCCTTCCCCCCGGGATCCCCTCCGCTGGGGGAGACCCATCTGTCCTCGGGCCCCATCCCATAGGACGCGACCCTCTTCCTCAGGGTGAACCTCTGTCCCCGGTACCCGCTCCCAAGACCGAGACACTGTTAGGGTCCCCTCAACACGGGCGCCCTCACCCTGGCGTCCCCTCCCCTCGGAGGAGCCCTATCTGCGATGCTCCCAGTTAACCACCCCCTAGCATCCTTCCCCGCCCTCACACAGCACTTCCGCCGCGCCCCCTCCCCTCAGGCGGGACTTCCGCCGGCGCCCCCTCCCCCGCGGCGCCGTCCCTCTTCCCGCCAGCGGCGAGCCTGTGCTCAGCCTCGAGCTCTCCAGCCGCGGCGCAGCTTCAGGGCAGCGCGGGCTGCAGCGGCGACGGTGGTCAGGGCTGTGTAAGGCGTGTCGTCCTCCTCCTTTTTCCTCGCCACCCTCCTCACTCCTCGCCTTCCTCCTCCTCTTCGTCAGGCTCTGCGGAGCTGCGAGCGGCAAGATGGCGGCGCCCAGACCGCCGCCTGCCCGGCTGTCGGGCGTCATGGTGCCAGCGCCCATCCAGGACCTGGAGGCCCTGCGCGCGCTCACGGCGCTCTTCAAAGAGCAGCGGAACCGGTAATGAGCCCGGCGGGGGGCTGCCCCGGGCGGGGGAGGACGGCCGGGACTCCCGCGGCGGCCGTGGCCTAGACCCAGGCGCCGCCCTCTCCTCGTTGGAGACGCGAAGGGCGAGGCCTGCGCGGGCCGCCGGAGGGCCACCCAGGCCTCCCGACTCCCAGGCACCGCCTCGTCCTCGTGGGTCCCCGCGGGGCCTGGTGCGGGCACCCGTTTCCCCCCCGCAGCTCGTCCGGGTGCGAAGCCGCGACCCCGGGAGCCTTCGCCGCGGCGTACCAGTGCGGTTGACCCAACACACGCTTAGGCCGCCCCTGTCAGGTGCGAGGGCTGCGCCAGGCCCTGTTGCGAGCAAGACTCACGCGACCCCCAGAGTCATAGAGCTGGTGTTTTAGCGGGGGCGACGCGTGTTACGGGCGTGGGAATTGGACAGTTGTGGGGATGCCAGTCTCTTAGCGTGGAGTTGGGACTGACACTTCTTCCTCCTCGGCGGTAGAGCCCAGGCTGCGCCATCCCCCATGGGGGCAGCGCTCTGTGCGGTGTGGAAGAGCACGGGCCTGGAGAGACCAGTGCAGTCCTGATGCCACTGAGGGGCAATTGGTGGTTCCCCGTGTGTCAGCTCTTGTGCTAGGTGATGGGGTGGGGAAATGGAAGGTCCTTGCTCGCTCCTGTTCTAGTATGTGCAAGATAACATACAGCTGTAGGGGTATGTATGTACAAAGAGCAAAGGGAATGTTGAAGAAAGAAATACTTAGACTTGAATTGGTCTAGGTGATCACTAGAGGACTTCCTCTCTTTAAACTAGACACCTGATCTGAGCACTTCCTTTCCCTCAAATCACAGTGGGAAATGTGGAGCTGCTGAAAGAATACCGTTAATTTAAGTCCCGGGTACTGCTCCATGGGCCTTTGGGGGAGATGCATTTATTGATACAATGCTTAGGCATCTCTGTACCTTATAGACCCTCCTTTTAGTTAATAACCCAGTCATCAACCATTTATTGAGCACCTACTATGAAACAGATTTTTTGTTAGGAGCTGAGGGCACAAAGATGAATGATATGATCCCTTTTATTAAGTATATTTGGGAAATTGTTAAATAAACACATTGTAATGGAAATCTATACAGGATGTGGTGGCAGAGGGGAACATGTGGATCTGTTGGAAGATTGGTGAGCCAGGAGAGGCTTTAAGATTATTTCAGGTGCGTGGGTTATGTAGATGAGAGGACTAGAAGAAGGAACAGTGTCTGCAAAGGGGCCATATGTTAATTTTGCAAAGCCGATGAGACAAAGTAATATAGATTAGGTTTCTGATATAGAGGAGATATTTATTCAAACATCAGTTCCCTTTTTATAACTTGAAGAAAATCCAAGCACCTGAGCCAGTTTCGAAGACCCTTCTTGACTCTGTCTCTTGTGAGGGAAGAAGTTTATCTTGAAAACGGGATGATGGTGGCCACTTTGAGGGATTATTGTGAGGATCTGTAATATGTGTAGCACAGTGGTTTATGCATAGTAGATGCCATTTATGTAGGACCTGTTATTAAAATATATTAAGGTTATAAGTGACCAAGAACCCATTTGTGTTGAATCTCCTGTCTTACCAAAAACAAAAGTTGAAGCTATTTCTGGAAGACAATTCTAATTTTGGGGTTTTCAGAGAAAGGGATCCCAGGATCTCATTACAATTTTAGCAACCCCCAGTAAAAGGAAATTCTTACATCCCATTGTGATTTTAAATAAGTCCACAAGTTCTTTGATACTCTGATCTTCAAATGGAGGAAGTTAATTCTTTTCTCCTTGAGTGTGGGCTGAACTTAGTGACTTGCTTCTGAAGAGTGGAATATGGCAGAAGTGACAGTGTGTGACTGCTCAAGAGTAGGTCATAAAAAGCATTGTAGTTGCCTTTTTGTTAGCTTTTTCTGGGATCGCTCAGTCTCACTAAACCAGCAGCCATGTCATGAGGATACTCAAGCTCCATATGCAGAGAGCTGTGTGGTGAGGAGCTGAGGCCTCCTGTGACAGACTTGTGTTGAATCACCTTGGAAGCAGGTCCTCTCAGCCCCCCCTCCTCATCCTCATGAGAATACTAAGCCACTCAGAACTGTGTGAGATCATAAATGTTATTGTTTTAAAAATGCTAAATTTTGGGCTAATTTGCTATATAGCAATAAATCATTAATACGCCAGTCTAAATTCTTCATGCTCTGTATTAAATGCATTCTGTAACTCACTTCTTAAACAGTGTCTTGGTCACTAAAATTATTTAAACATTACCTATGGTCATATAATATCAGTATCAACATATTCCTCAGCTATTTCTTCTCCGTGTAAGGTAATTATTTTTTCTCACATTGGTTTTATACTTTTTGTTTAATGTAGATATCAGTGTATTTCACATTTGTTTAACAAGTTGTCTTGCTGTGAGTCTTTGCAAATCATGTTAAATTCTTTCTGAATAAGACACATATATTTAAAATTCTATTTTAGTTGCTCTTTTATCTTTTTGTTTTGTTTTGAGACAGGGCCTCACTTTGTTGCTTCAGCTGGAGTGCATTTTTGTGGAGAAGGGGGGTCTCGCTGTGTTGCTCAGGCTGGTCTCGAACTCCTGGCCTCAAGTAATCCTCCTACCTCAGCCCCCAAAGTGTTGGGATTACAGGCCTGAGCCACTGTGCATGGCTAGTTGCCTTAATGATGCATCTCTGAGGGCTATTCAGGCCCCACAAAGTGTAGAGCGAAGCGTGACTGTCATACTCCATCTTGCTGTTCATTAAGTAGCCACTAGCTACATATAGCTACTTAATTAATTGAAAATAAGTAGAATTAATGTTTCAGTTCCTTAATTGCATTAGCCATATTTTTTAATTTTTAATTTTGTATTTTTAGAGACGGTCTCATTCTGTTGCCCAAGCTGGAGTTCAGGGGCACGACTGTCGTTCACTGCAGCCTCGGCTTCTGGGCTCAAGCAGTCCTCCTGCCTCCGCTTCCCCAGTAGCTGGGACTGCAGGTGTACACCACCATGCCTGGCTAATTTTTTTATTTTCTGTAGAGATGGGGGTCTCACCATGTTGTCCAGGCTGGCATTAGCTATATTTTAAGAGCTCAGTGGCCACATGAGATTGTGACAGCACGGATATAGAATATTTCCATCATCACAGAAAGTTCTGAAGATAGTAGTGGTCTGTAATTTATTGTTTTCTATAGGGGAGATTGTGTTCTGACTTGAGTATTCTTGAAATAGTGGAACATTTGGATAATGTTTCTATAAATTCATCTCATACTTAAACTGATACCTCATTGCTCCTCCACCTGATAAGCTTCTTGAATAAAATGGGCACATCACAGTCCCTGTATGCCTGGCATCTAGCATAGAGTTGATAGTGGCAGATGCTTAAGTTTTCTTTGCTGCTTTTTCTATAACTTATTACTCATTGTGCTTGCTTGGTCTGTTTCTTAGTCACGTAGACAGTAATTTCTTTTTCAGCTTCTATCAGTATAGCTCATTTTTTTCTCTTTTCATCTGTTTAGACAAAATGAGGTTTTTGTTGGTGTTTAAAAATTTTAAAAGTTCAGGCCAAAAGGTCTTAAAAAAAAAAAAAAAGGCAAGTTCTGGACTTATAGAAGTATTTACAATATGACAAAGCAGTTGTTTCAGAATATGTAAAGTTCTCTTATAACTTGATAAGAAAGACTCCTACCACTCAATTTAAAAATTGGGCAAAAAAAAACCTTGAAAAAAACAACAAAAACTCGAAAAGCAAAACAAAACAAAACAAAATTGGGCAAAAAAAATCTGTGCTTTGCAAAGAAAGAAAAATGAAAGCCAATAAGCATATGATAAAGTGCTCCAAATCATTAGTCATTAGGGAAATGCAGTTAAAACCACAGTGAGAGACTACTGCATACCATTTAGGATGGCTGTTATCAAAAAAATGGAGAAGAACAAGTATTGCTGAGGATATGGAGTTGGGGAACCCTTGTGTATTGCTGGTGGACATGTAAAATGGTGCTGCCACTATGGAAAATAATATGGTGGGTCCTCAAAAAGCTAAACATGGAATATGGCCAAGCAGTTTTACTCTTAGGTATATAGCCGAAGAAAATGAAAAAGGACAAATATTGTATGATTCTATTTTTATGAAATACCTAGGACAGACAAATTTGTAGAGACAGTGGATTAGAGGTTACTAGGATTTGGAGAGGGGGGAAATGGCGAGTTACTGCTTCGTATTTACAGAGTTTCTATTTGGGTGTTAAAAAAATTTTGGAAATGAAGGTGATAGTTGTAAAACATTGTGAATATAATTAAAGCCATTGAACTGCAGACCTAATAATGGACAAAATGGCAAATTTTATGTTATATATGTATTTTACCGAAGTTAAAAAAATTAATAATGTGATGTAGCAAAATCCATTTAATTGTATACTTTAAATGGGTAACTTGTGTGCCATGTGAACTCTATGTCAATATTGCTGTTACAAACAAAACCATAATAAGCCACCTCTGCATGCCTATTAGAACGGCTGCAATGAAAATGACCACTGAATTTTGGTGGGCATGTGAAGCTATATATTTATAATTAAAAAGTCACATTGTTCAGAGTGGAGGGGAGGCGTTTAAACTATGAGCTCTTCCCTCACTGCTATTTTTGTTTCATGATAAAATAGCCTTTTATGTATCCTTTTCCTACTCAATAGTGCCTATCTTCTTCTTCTTCTTTTTTTTTAGAAAAAGAGAGAAAAGGAGAAAGAAACAGCAAAAGAAAGAAAAAAAAGAATGAAAGAAAGAAAGAGGGAGAGAGAATGGGATTCTTGTTTTATTGCCCAGGCTAGAATGCAGTCTAAAAATGGGTATTAAAAACCTCTTTTATGCCAATAATTGTGCTTAACAATGGAGACAGGAAGGAATAGGGGATGAAAATAACAA
>CAUYQU010018871.1:0-21653 GCA_963574635.1 Cheracebus regulus
CTTTCTTTTGCAGTTTCTTTCTTTCTCCTTTTCTCTTTTTCTAAAATCTCTTCCTCTTTCTTTCTCTTTCATTTTTTCTTTCTTTTGCTGTTTCTTTCTTTCTCCTTTTCTCTCTTTTTCTAAAATCTCTTCCTCTTCCTCTCTTTAATTCTTTAAAAAAAAAAAAAAAAAAAAAATCAATAAAGAAATTCCATTCCCAAGATGCTTTGAAAAGCTAATTGAGAGCATCAGGTGAGGAGTATGGAAAGGCACATTGAAAAGCAGAGCTTTAAGGTAATATACATATTCAGAAAATTTCTACTTAAAAACTCACTTATCTCAATATTTTACTTATATGTACAGGCCAGTGGATATCTACGTAAAAATATTGCAGAGGACAATTCTATTTGTGAATGCTAAAAGTATATAATCCACATCACTGCATACACTGTATACAATCAAAAAAGTATATATAGTGTTGATAATATATTCCAAAAAATAGCTTTAATAAAGATATAGAAGGGATGACTGTTGAAACTTAAATCACTTACTCATTGTGTAAGGAAAATGGAAAACAAGTTAATTATGATGACTGAGGCCAAGCATCAGATTTATGTTGTTTCATACTGATATTTCAAATGATCTTTGAGATTTTTTTAAGTTTGCTACCATGCAATTCTAATTGAACTGACTTTTCTTCTATATACTTACAATATTTTTATGATAACCATGCAACTAATGCTTTATTTCTAATACAAATTTTGAAAGATATTATTATTAATAAAGGCATGTCAAATCTTAAATGTTTAGTATATTTCTTCTTCTAATATTAATGCCAGATCTAATTATTAAAAAAGAAAAATAATTATATTGTCATTTTAGACAACGAGTGCCAATGTGTGTAATTTAGAAAAAAGGAAATTCACATTCACAGTCTTTAACAAGGTTGACTATATATACTTCTCAAATACATCAGATTTATATTGAGCTTTGCATTACATTTTAATTGGATATATTTGGATGGATAAACAAAATATATCAATGATAATACCCTTCCTAAATATGTCCACAGACTAATCTATTCAAGGATTTACAGTAGACAGCATATAAACATTATTCACGTATCTTTTCTTCTCTGTAGCTAGTCCGACCCCCACCCCAATTCAGGAGATCCAACTGAGGCAATTCATAGCAGAACACTTCAGTAATTCAGATGCAGTTCACTTTAAAAAGGCAAGTCAAAACCCAACAACTAAAAAAAAGTTCTATCACAATTAAAAATCACTTTAAAGTTTTTAAATATATTTTGATATCCTATTTCAGAGTTTATTTGACAACTTATACTTGAAAGGGCATCTCTTAAATTTAATCAGTTGTAACTTTCAAAAGATTCTTAATCTTGTATTTGGAATATATTTTGTTCATTTGTTCATTTTAAATTACAATCTGTTTTACTTTCAATTTTTAAATTTATTTTCTAAATACCTTCATAATTTTTCTGGCTATGAAATTGACATACACATGCTACTAAAAATATAGAAAACTATGAAGAATAATACAAAAGTCAAATAATCTTATCACCTAGATAAAACTACAATTAATTCTTGGTGTATGCATTGCCAGAATTTTCTAGGCACAGATGCAGATACAGGTATAGTAAGTATATTTTGGACAAAAATGATGAAGCTATACGTTCTATTATTCAAGCTACTGATTCCACTCAACAATGTACCCCAGATATAGTTTCATATCTGTATATACAGCACTTATCTGCATCACTTTAAGGACTATAATATTCTAGCTAATTATGAGCAATTAAACAAGAATTAAACTTTTAGGCCTCAATTCCTGGAGGTTGAACAGAGAAATGGCAATCTGTCGATTAAATGTATTCCTGTCAAATCAAGGACTGAATGATTGAAAAAGATGTATTCAAAGATCAGTTACTATAGTTAATTCTTTTATCCTGGGTAAAATATGCAACTATAGTTATTTCATAACAGTTAAAATAAGCAAAACTTGAAGAATTTACTTAAAATTTTGTAAAATTGAATCAAAAGGAGCCTCCCTCCAAAAAAACTCATGATGCAGATAAACACAAAATTCCTACTCAAACACAATACATAGCAAATAATTATAGATAACAATATTCTTTTCTTCCTCTATTATTTTTCCCTTTTTATGTTTTTCCTTTTCAAGATCTCTCTACTCTCTCTTAACAATTGTTTACAAACTTACAGCCAGCAAATCCCCAACTTATGTTTTTCTCTATTGAGTCTCTCCAGCAAAAACAAACTAAATACCTTTTAACACTAAAATTAGTACTTGATAAACAATAGCCAATGATAAATTACTGTACTTAACATGAATCTTTAAACAAAATGGCAAACATATACTTCCTGGGAGATAACATTTTTAAAATTTTTAGAAGCTAAAACTTTCATAGACAAAATTTATTTCATTAAGTTCTGTTCACTATTCCACATTAAAGAATGCAGACTGTGGCACCCACGCAAAAACCTTCAATTTTATTTTAGTTCTTTGATGTTTTTCTAAGAAGTAATGTAAGGGAAAGAAAACTACTCTTTAAAGGGAATGGACTTTATTCTGTAATTTTCTGTGATACCTCTTTAGACAGATTGAAATAACACAGACACACACACACACACACACACACTCACACATACTCTGTCTTACAGGACAGACGTACTAGATGATGCATGTAGTAACTGGCCTGCTTCTGCCAACTCAATGGCATGTTTTCTCTCAAGCTTTATACAAAGAAGCACAGTGCTTCTTTGATGTTTGATGTGGGATGGTCATATTCTCTGAGCAAAATCTGCAGATATCTACTGTTGAAATACTCCAATCCGTTCAAGAAGGAAATAAAATACAAATTCCACAAATTGACTGCCATCTTTAGGACTTTTAAATTCTAGTCAGATGGTTTCAGACCTGGTTCATAGGCTGCCTATTCCTAATTTACTTGGTTGAAATTTAATCTATGGTGGAGAGGGAAAAAGCACACAGAAAATTCCAAATTAGTTTCAAATATGTGCTTAAGAAGAAATTAGATATTTATGTTTATCCCACTAGAGCCAATCAGATGAAGAGAAAGCAGATCATGGAGAAGAAACCTTTGTACCAAAGACAGAAATACTGGCCAAACAGGGTCTATATTTCAGAGAAAGCTATGAAAGAGGAGATCACTTCATACAGTTACTTTCAAAGAATAGGGAAAAAAATGGCATACCTTTGTTAAAGGTTTCCTTAAGGAATCTGAATTAAAACTTACACAGTAAACTCACAAAATTAAAGAGAAATCATGTTAACTCACAGCTTTATAACACTTGAGTGAAAATATTCAACTAAATGTAGATTTACGGCCCATAACTTATATTTTCTTTTAAAAAAAAGAATGCTCTGTAATATAAAAGACTTCATTGAGGTTTACTTCTTTTGTAAATTTTTACATATAAAAAGGCATATTCTGATGCTCTAAAGATCTGAGGACTTTTTGACTCTAAGCTCAAGTTGTCAACCTGAAATATGCTAGGAAGATAATAGGTGACAGCATTAGGTTCAGAAAAAAAAAGACACACACAGACAATAATAAAAATTTAAAAACTGTGTAGAATATTACAATAGCAATTCATACCTGTGAAGGAAAAAAACCTGGACCTAGAAATTTATGGGGCTTGATAGAGGTTATATTTTAAGGGAGGGATATATTTATGTAGAAAAACAAATGAGAACAAGGGGAAGAGGAAGGAAAGAAGACAACCCAAATTTGTACAACAATGAAGTTTTCAAAGTTTTGTGGCTATACTGCAAATAAGTCTTACCATATAAAACCACCATGAAACATACCCAAACAGAAAGTGAAGTCGTTAGCTCCAAATCTCTATGATAAATTTTTTAAAATTATTGTTTTGCTGTTTGACTTTAAAAAGACAAAATATTGCATGTAAATACTCCCAATCTTGATGTGTATACTTTCCTTGTAATGAAAACTATGCATCAAAATCAAACACTTGGAAAGGTCCATTTTGTTAGATCATTTGCATTTACAATTAGGTTAGAGGAATCTATTCTTTATCAGTTTACAATAAAATTGCTTTGGGAAAGACAATTATCTTAATTTCTTTTGGTCCTCTGACCTTAAATTCACCTTATAAGACACCTCTCCTAGAAGGTGACATAAAAGGATGCCTACAAATTATCAAGCCTAGCACTAGTTTCATGTGTTTGCTGCTAAAATCAGATCTTTTGTTTTATACAGTTCCTGTCAGGAATGTAAGCAGAAGCTGCACAGTTTAATATGTATTGCTATCAGGGCACATAGAAACAAATTACAATTTAATATAATTTAAACATTTGAATTGAAATATAGGACTGAATTTAGTATCAGCACACAAAAATGCCCTTTTTGTAATCCATTATCACTCATTTATTCATTCAAAAATATTTATTAGGTAACCAGTCTGTCATTTAACAAGATAATATATCTAACTTCATGCAGTTTATATTTGGGTAAGAGAGAAAGATACAGTAAAAATAACAATATATTTTTATAATGATTATTTTTTTAATTAAAAATTAAAAATATTATTTACTAAACAAGATAAGTATTAAAATATCAGTTGTGTTCTTCAGAGAATTGAAGTCCACTAATAGAGAGAATGATTGAGTAGTGAGGAGAAAACTCTCTGAGGAGACAAAATTAAACTGAAACTTGAATGACAAGAAAATTCTGGGCATTAAAGAATCATGTAGAACATCCCAGGCAAAGAGAACATTATGCAAAGTCTTTATGGTAGAAATGGGCTGTATGCAACGTGTTGAAGAAACAGACAGAATGACAGTACGGTTGAAGTGTAGTAAATGACAGGGAGAATAATATGAGATGAGGCAAGAAAGCTTAGTAGCCAGTTGGTGCAGTGCTTTGTAAACAAGGTAAAAGTTTGAATGTCTTTAAGTGGCAAAATATTAGAAGGTTTACATAAAATAGCAATACGATTTGATATAAGCTCCCTTTCTCTGTAATTGAGAATAGTATTCTCAAGAGAAAGGGATAGCCAGAAATTTTATGGCATACTATTATACTTTTAGAGTCTGGATTTTGTATCAATCATGTCTCTCCTGGTAAGGAAAAGAAAAAGAAAGGTTTCTGCCTTTGTTTTTAGCTTCATCTTTTTTTTAAATTTATTTATTTTACTTTAGGTGCATACTATATCTGGCATTTCTCCCCATGTTATCCCTCCTCACCCCCCACTCCCTGCCCACCCCCCACTGTCCCGCCCCTACTCCCTTCGACTGCCCCCAGTGTGTGATGCTCCTCTCCCTGAGTCCACGTGTTCTCATTGTTCAACACCCACCTATGAGAGAGAACATGCGGTGTTTGGCTTTCTGTTCTTGTTCTGGGGTACATGTGCAGAACGTGCAGGTTTGTTACAAATGTATACAAGTGCCATGGCGGTTTGCTGCATCCATCACCCCGTCACCTACATTAGATATTTCTCCTAATGGTATCCTGCCTCTAGCCCCACACCGCCCCCCGCCCCCGCTATCCCTCCCTTAGTTCCCCAACCCCTGGCAGGCCCCAGTGTGTGATGCTTCCCTCCCTGTGTCCATGTGTTCTCATTGTTGAACATCCACTTATGAGTGAGAACATGCAGTTTGGTTTTCCGTTCTTGTGTTAGTTTGCTGAAAATGATGGTTTCCAGCTTCATTCATGTCCCTGCAAAGGACATGAACTCATTCGTTTTATGGCTGCATAGTATTCCATGGTCTATATATGTCACATTTTCTTTATCCAGTCTATTAATGATGAGCATTTGGGTTGGTTCCAAGTCTTTGCTATTGTGAATAGTGCTGCAATAAACATACGTGTGCATGTGTCTTTATAATAGAATGATTTATGATCCTTTGGTTATATACCCAGTAATGGGATTGCTGGGTTAAATGGTATTTCTAGTTCTAGATCCTTGATGAATCGCCACACTGTCTTCCACAATAGTTGAACTAATTTACACTCCCACCAGCAGTGTAAAAGGGTTCCTGTTTCTCCACATCCTCTCCAGCATCTGTCTCCTGAATTTTTAGTGATTGTCATTCTAACTGGCATGAGATGGTATTATAATGTGGTTTTGATTTGCATTTTTCTTATGACCAGTGATAGTGAGCTTTTCTTCATATGTTTATTGGCTGCATAAATGTCTTTTTTTTTTGAGAAGTGTCTCTTCATATCCTTCACCCACTTTTTGAAGGGTATGTTTGTTTTTTTCTTATAAATCTGTTTTGGTTCTTTGTAGATTCTGGATATTAGCCTTTTGTCAGATGGGTAGATTGGAAAAAATTTTTCCCATTCTGTTGGTTGCTGGTTAACTCTAATGATAGTTTCTTTTGCTGTGCAGACGCTCTTTAGTTTAATTAGATCCCATTTGTCTATTTTGGCTTTGTTGCCATTGCTTTTGGTGTTTTAGTCATGAAGTCCTTGCCTATGCCTATGTCCCGAATGGTATTGCCTAGGGTTTCTTCTAGGATTTTTATGGTGTTAGGTCTTATGTTTAAGTCTTTAATCCATCTGGAGTTAATTTTTATATAAGGTCTAAGCAAGGGATCCAGGTTCAAGTGATTCTTCTGCTTCAGACTCCGGAGTAGTTGATATTACAGGCGTGCCCCACCACGCCCAGCTAATTTTTGTATTTTAATAGAGAAAGGGTTTTGCCATGCTGGTCAGGCTGGTCTCAAACTCCTGGCCTCAAGTGATCTGTTCACCTCAGCCTCTCAAAGTGCTGGGATTACAGGCATGAGCCACAGTGCCCAGCTTGTTTTTGAAATTCTATAGGCTTGATTTTTTTTTTTTTAATCTCAGATTCATGTTTATTTGCCTAGGCTCAGTGCATAGGAGGTACCAAATAAACAGTTGCTGGAAACATGAAGGGAGAAAGTGACTACTTCAGGAAGCAGAAGACCCTTTTCTTTGTTCATCTGTTGGCAAGCATTTGGTCCTTTAGCAAATACTGGGAACGAAAGCAGTTATAATCACCTAGTTTTAATAGCTAGATTCATTCTATACTTTTTCTTCCAAGGCTTGATATTTTTAAAAATAAAATGTTAGAAAAAATAAAGTTTGACTTGATTCTAAAAATTAGTTTAAAAAATTATTTCCTATTATATATATATATATTATATATTATGCAGTGATTAAAGTCAGTTTTCATATGGCAGCAATAGGACAGTGAAACTGAATATCCCTCTAATTAACCTAAAAATGTCATTCAATTGTAATAAAAACAACAGATTTATTTTTATGACTTGAGCAATAAAATATTAATATTTGAGGAAAAGGATATAAAGAGCTACATTAGCCATGCTTATATATACACATTCTTAGACAAATTATTATTAATAAAACTTACATGTTTTACAAGTAGAAATCCAGTATATGTACTGAAAATATGTCCTAGAAAATTACAGACTGTGCCAAAATGATGTTAGAAGCAGAAGTCTTTGCTCATCTCTTCTTTGATTAAAATACCCAGCTTTTTTTCAATATCAGTAAGTCAAAGGTATTTTGAAATCACTCTTAATAGTTTATGTTTAACATTTTATTGTTATATTCTATAATAGCCCACATATTATAATCAACATTTTTAATTATATTTATATAAAAAGATAAAATAGCTGATATAAATATTACTTTCAAATTTCTATAACCCCTCCTTGCTTCTAACGTAGAAAGGAGGCTTTTTTTCCTTTCGATTCTGGGTACTTCTGAAACCCTATTCCAAAAAGCATATTTTGTGATTTGTTGAAATCTATATCAATCGTCAATGATTGAGATGGTACTAAAAACTCCACTAAGAACTAAAATGTCCCAAGAAAAATTCCCAATTACATATTGGCCACATAGTTCAGTTTATAAGCAATTGTTTTATAATAGCAAATGGAAAAAAAACTTAGTTGCTGAAATAATGTAGCCTAGATTTAAGAATTAGTAAAGAAACCAAAAGTGCTTGTAATAAAAATTTGAAGTGAAAACATTCATAATTCATGACTGTTCAATCTAGATAGGCCCTTGGAGATCATGTAAACAACCAATTTAATTTACTGATCAGGAAATCATAACCATAAAAAAGTTAAAAGACTTTCCCAAGATAATACGGGAAGCTGTATAGTAATAGAGCAAAGGCTAGAATAAGGATTCTTGGTGTTCTGGTTTCTGAAATTTTCAAATTGGAGATCGATAGCAAATAACAAATATCTATTTGGAATTTGGATAGTTACACCTCCTTTTTTAGAAGAAAAATACAAATATAGTAAGACCAAACATGTAAGGGTTAATTCTAGGCAACAAGATAACCTAGATAATATACAGACAGCTTACCCTAGTGAGAATTTGTTTACTAACAGTTGGAGAGATATCTCTTCTTCTCACATCTAGTAAGTCAACAAATGGATGGATGGTCATTCCATAAAAAATAACAAAGCAAAACCCCACATCTCTTTCTTACTAAATTAGTACTTGAATATGTCCCTGGTGGTGTGGGGTGGGGTGTGTGTGTGTGTGTGTGTGTGTGTGTGTGTGTGTGTGTGTGTGTGTATTGTGTGCTTTAATCTGGCAATGATCAGAATGGAATTTAGAACATTATTGTGGAGACCTAATAATGAAAAAGGAGTCATGCTGGTGGAAGCAGAGGATAGAAAAAAGAAAAAGCAGATCAGCTATAAGTCTGTCTTTCTTTGTGGTCCAGTAACATACCCCTTCTGCACAAATAATTCACATTTTTTCTGCATCCAGCTATCACCAGACACCTTGGCTGATCGAAAAATGCAAGTTAGCTCACAGCCAGCTTGGTGTTATGATTACTGCATGTAGCCCTCTCTGGCACATGTACCATTCTATAAAATCTCTAGCAAGCCTTTGTCTCTTTGCAGTCAGCACCTCCCTTTCTGGTCTGCTCATTTCTTTCTTGCAACTTATTTTCCTACTTTCTCTAATAAATCTTCCTTCCTTTACTTACAACTGCATTGGTAAATTCCTTTACCACCCACATCACCGGTCTCAGATAGTCACTACCCATGAGAATTATCTTAAATTTCAAAGGGATTGTTGGGTATAAACTAATGCCAAAGGAATGTGCTGTGATTTTTTTCTCTCTCAGGTGTCAATGTAAAATACATGTATAGTAAACAAAAACACTAGGTCACATAAAATCTAAAATGAAAGTCTACCGGTATGTTTCAAAAATAGAAATAATTAAATCACAGAGCCAAAGTGGTATAAGAGATTTTCATTTAAATGTCTTCCAATTTCCTCAGGCACATCATTTTGTCCTTATTATTCATTATATATCAAATGGGATTACACTCCTATTGATATGTTACTTTAAATATTTCTTAAGGAGGATGACAAAAGAAGCAAACATTCAGTGTTAATAGCCATTCATTAAGTTCTTCCACAAGATTTATTGCACATGTATTACGTACCAGATTCTATATTAGACACTGGGATTATAATGGGGAACTAAAGTGGAATGGGTTCATAGGCTTATGAGTCTTACAATGTAGTATAATGTCTTAGGGAGATAGCTGTTAGTGAAATAATCACATTAATGAGCAAATAAATACAAACTGAGATAAGTGTTCTAAAGGAAATAAAGCAATTTTATGAGAAAGCAATACATTTTAAATTGAAGGTTAAGTAAAGTTTTCTGTAAGGATGTGACACTTGAGCTAAGACCTGAAGAATGAGTAGTGTTAACTACCTGAAGGGTAATAAACCATTTTAGGCTAATGGAGTAGGATTGGTAAGGCTTTATGGTAGGAGAAGGCATGACACATTAGAGCAACTAAAATTCCTTTGTGGCTAGGTGGTAGAGTACATGGGGATTGTATTATTAACAGAACTGAAGAGATAGGCTGGTTAGACTACATAGACAAAGCTTATCAGGTCATGTTTTTTTTTATTTACTTTTTACTAAGACTAATACTTTTTAATGGTATGTGGATGAATAAATTCAACTATCTTTTTAATGATATGTGGATAAATAAATTCAACTATCACCACAGAAATATACAGGAAAATGAAATTGAAATGGTTTGACGAGATTTCTTTCAAAAAGATCATCCTAGCTGCAGTGTTTTAAAAATGTGTTGAAAGTAAGCCATAATGAATATGAGGAAAATGTTTAGGAGGCCATTTTAGTATTCTAGGTAAGAGATGGTGATAGCTTGGGCCAGAATAGTGGCAGAAGAGATATAGATGAAATGGACTTAGTGACCAAATTGACATGGAGGGAGGCAGCGTGACAGAGACAGAGGTATGAAGATGATGCTAAGATTTCATATTTGAGCAAATGAGTAAGATGTGGTAAAACTAACCTAGCTGGGTAAGAACCAAGTTGTGGGGGAAAACCAAAATTTCAATTTTGGAAATTAAAAACTAGAAAATGCCTATGGTATATACAAGTGAGTATGTCAAAGAAATTGTTATTTATATATGCTAGGGCTCAGAGGAGATATTTGGCCTGGAGATATACATTTGTAAGGCATATGTGTACAGTCAGTAAATAAAGCTGTGTATGGATATGGATAAGGTCTTCAAGGGGAGGAAGAAATGGAAAGAGGAAAGGAGCTAGAGCTAATTCTTGAGACACTCCAACATTTAGGGTTATAATAATGAGAATAAGCCTGCAAAAGAGACAGCAAAAGAAGGAGCAGAAAGGTAAGAGAAAAATAAGAAAGTAGGTTGTCCAGTAAAGATACCATTTCTAGAAGGTAAGACTGATCCATGTGAAATGCTGCTGGGAGCAAGACTAGGCGGGAGGCATTTTTGTGCTGTCACAATGGTGGTTACTACTGGCATTTAGTGGGCAAGGGTCAACAAAGAATTGTCCTGCCCAAAAAGCCAACAGTGATCCCATTAAGAGACCTCTTGCTATGGTCTCAATGTCTCCTCCAAAAGTCATGTTGAAACTTAGTTGTCATTGTGATGGTATTAAGGCACGGTGGCTGATGCCTGTAATCCCACCACTTTGGGAGGCTGAGGTGGGCGGATCACCTGAGGGCAGGAGTTTGAGACCAACCTGGCCAACATGTTGAAACCCCATCTGTTAAAAAAAAAAAAAAAAAAAGAGGTAGAACCATTAAGAAGTGATTAGGTCATGAGGGCTCTGCCCTTACAAATGAACTAATATCATTCTTGTGCAAGTGGGCTTGCTATCATGAGAGTGAAGTTTGTAAAATTGTGTTTGAACCTCTCTGTCTCCCTCACTCTTACTTTCCTTTCTGCCTTGTGCCATGAGATTATGCAGCCTAAAGGCCCTCACCAGATAGATGCCAGTGCCATTTTCTTGGACTTCCCTGCCTTCAGAATTATAAGCCAAATTAAAACTTCTATTGTTTATAAATTACTTAGTCTCAGTGTTAATACAAAACAAAGTTAAACATCCTTCATTCTGAGGACCAGAAAAAGGAAAACAAGAAATTTTCTAATGCCAATGAAGTAAGTTTAATAGAATTATGACTCAAGTTCAGATTGCCGAATTCTAAATCCGTGCTTTTCTCCTATATCATAACATCAACTCAAGAATGAGATAGGATATGTGAAGGTCAGTAAGTGTTCCTAAAGTAGTCAGAAGTCAAACTGATTAAAATAAAACATTTTAACATAAGCAGAAATCTTGTATTTTATATTTTTTGTGTTCTCTGGGAATGGGAGAGGTTAGCATCTTAATTGTCTTCTCAAATTTTTGTGCTGAGATGCACCTTTACTGTATTTTTAAATGTGATTATTTGATTGCCTAATTATCTATAAAAATAAGCATACTGCCTAGTCTGCTATTGATAATGATAGGAGATAAATTCAAAAGTACCAGCAGTCTTACATTTAACATTTTATAATAATTATAGTAATTAGGTCATAAGCTTATAAAAGGGAAGGAAAGTCCAAGAGAATGGCACTGGCATCTGATGAGGGCCTTTAGGCTGCATAGTCTGAATTCATTTAATACCAAAGCCAGTGCTTATTCTGTCTACTGCTATATTTCAAGCGCTATGCATGCTACTCAGAAAATATCTATTGCTCAGTAAATATTTATTGAATACATCAAAGTTAAGTAACATGATAATAAAGTGAAATAATAGATGGAAAAGCACCTTAGCACAGTGTCATGTCTAGGTAAAGCTTACCTTCTAATCTGGCTTTTAGTTCAGAGTGGCAAATGCTCATTTAAATTAAGTTTATCCTTATAAGATCAGAAGAGAGATAGAAAAAGTTGTACAAACAGCTCCTGTCTACCAAACAACTGCTATGTCTACCACACTTGATCCACAGACTCTGACTTTTCCCTTGGGAAGAGACTCTCAATGCAAAGCAAGGAGAAGGATAGGGGTAATACATTATATATATATAACATTATTAAAGAAATTTGACTACCATTGCATGTCATTTTGAGAGTTCCAAAATAAATAATTTGCATTTATCCTTAAATCCTTAATTAAATAGATTAACTGACTACATAGTCTGAATTCATTTAATACCTGATTTTACAGATATATGAGTGTACACAGGTAGCTATATAGTAAGTGGAATACAAGTTGTGCAGACTTTAAATGCATACTTAACAATACCATTAAATAAACTATCAGCAAGGGTGAGTGATATTTGCTTCTTCACCTTCTGTAGAAAGAGGAAAGAGAAAGCAAGAAAGGACTTAAGAGAGAAAAGGAAGGGAGAGAGAAAATGGAAAGTTATAACTTGTCCAAAATATTGTTTTGTTTGGGGTGTCTAAATCAAAGTATTATTGAATTAAAATTGATTGAAGGAGTTGAAATTTACTCTAGACTTTATATGTGGGAACAAGGGCTTTAAGGAAGAAACATATCAGCCTAGGTAAAAACTCTGAGGTGGAATATGAAAAAAATGGCTGCAAACAGATAACAAAACCTACTGCTTTCAAATGAGCTTCCTCACTACTTGGGCATTTTCTAAACATTTTGAAAATGCATCCTTATAAAGTTTCTGTTTTCAATTGGTTTCGGAAATGTGGAAGGAAGCAGTTAATGACTTTCATTGTTAAGTTTGAAATTTAAAAAGAAACTAAGGGTGACCTAGCCCTTCATCAGCTCTTCAATTCTCTGAAATTACAGAAGTGTCTTACTGTGCCTACAGTTTTGTTTTTCTTTAAATGCACCAAAAGATCACTGTGCCCCAAGAGCTTTCTCTTTCAAATGCAATGCACTTGAATTGCCCAGTCAGGGGATCATCCTGTTCACTTTGTTTCCATGAGTAATTTTGTATAATTCTTGCTTTTTAGGTGACATTTGAGCTGTGAGATTTTACTAAACTCATTCTGACATTTGAAAAATTATAATACAATGCTTTCATGTGATAGAAGCAAATCCTTTTAACCATGCTTATCACGGACAAAAAGCTTCCCAGTGTAAGTAGGTCTGCTAATGACCTGATCTTTTAAAAGGCTGACTGTATATTTCCATTTTTTAACGAATTCACATTACTTTCCATCTTTACTTCCCTTAATTCATTTCACTCAGTCTACCAGGGATAGGTCAAAATTAATGCTTCTAAACACAAAGACATCAAACCAACAAGACTCAATGACATCTCATGCAATTCATTTTATGCATTTGGTACTATTACATGCTCTCCATTTGACGATGTAAAATGGTGTCAAGAGACAAAATTTTATTCCATATGATCAAATCTATGTGGTAATTAGCATATCTAGTTAAATTAAGTATTCATGATATCAAGGCCACAGTTTAATATATATCTACATATCATATATAACATATTACATGTTCATTACACATTTTATGGAAGCTAGACACTGTATTAGACACTGAGTATATAGTGATAAGTAAGCCATGTATATGGTCTATATTCATGGAATTTACAGCTTAGTAGAGGAGATAGACATCACACAAGTGGAGAAGAAAACAGGTAAAGAATAACATATAGAAAGAGGGATCGATAGATAGATAAATAGATGGAGTAATACATGCTATGAAGGGAATAAACAAGCTAGGGTAAAGTGATACAGAAAAACAAGCAGGTGGAAATTTACTTACATATAATGGTCTAGGAAAGCTTCTCTGAGGAGGTTATATATTATCTGAGACTTAAAACTACATAACATTGATTAAAGAAATAAAAGAATGCACAAATCAGTGAAAAAATTTTCTGATAAACTGGAAGTCTTAAAAATTTTATAATGTCCATACTACCCCAAAGCAATCTATGGATTTAATGCAAAACCTATCAAAGTACATATGATATAATTTTACAGATATACAAAAAAAATCAATCTTAAAAATTCCTGCGGAACCCTAAAAGACTCCAAATAGCCAAAGTTATATGAGAAAGAAAGACAGAATTGGAGGCATAGTACTTCTGATTTCAAAATATATTACATAGAAAACTTAGAAATGAAGCAACACACCTACAACCATGTGATCTTCAACAAGGCTGACAGAAACAAGTAATAGGAAAAAGAGTCCCTATTCAATAAATGGTACTGGGTTAACTGGGTATTCATATGCAGGAAATTGAAACTAGACCTATACACTTCACCATATACAAAAATGAAATGACGATGGATTAAATATTTAGATGTAAGAACCAAACTTAACCATCTTAGGAAAAAAAATAGGAAATACCTTTATCAACAATGGCCTTGGAAAAGAATTTTTGGCTAAGTCTCCAAAAGCAATAGCAACACAAACAAAAATTGATAAATGGGACCTCATTAAACTAATATTCAGAATCTATAAGCAATTTAAACAAATCAACAAGCAAAAAAGAAATAACTCCATTAAAAATGAACAAAGGACATGAACAAATATTTATCTAAAGAAGACATACAAGTAGCCACAAAACGTATGAAAAATAAATGTTCATCATCACTAATCATAAGAGACATGCAAATCAAAACCACTATGCAATATCATCTCAGCAGTCAGAAAGCCTATTACTAAAAATTCAAAAAACATCAGCTGCTGGTGAGATTGAGGAGAAAGGGAATGTTTATATACTGTTGGTGGGAATGTAAATTAGTTTAGCCATTGTATAAAGAAGTTTCAAGACTTCACAAATAACTTAAAAAAGAGCTGGCTGGGCACAGTGACTCACGCCTCTAATCCAAGCACTTTGGGAGGCTGAGGTGGGTGGATGACGAGGTCCCAAGATTGAGACCATCCTGGCCAACATGGTGAAACTCTGTCTTTACTAAAATACAAAAAAAATTAGCCAGGCGTGGTGGTGGGTGCCTGTAGTCCCAGCTATTTGGCAGGCTGAGGCAGGGGAACCACTTGAATCTGGGAGGCGGAGGTTGCAGTGAGATGAGACTGTGTCACTGCACTCCAGCCTGGTGACAGAGCAAGATTTCATCTCAAAAACAAACAAAAAAAAGAGCTAATATTTGACCCAGCAATCCCATTACTGGGTATATATACCAAAGATAAAAAATCATTTTACCAAAAAGACATATACTATGTTCACCTCCATGCTATTTACAGTAGCAAAGAAATGGAATCAACATAGATGTCCATCAACAGTGGAATGTATAAAGAAAGTGTAGTACATATACAGCATGGAATACCATGCAGCCACAAAAAGAATAAATAAATGTTTCTGCAGCAACATGGATGGAGCTGCAGGGCATAATCTCAAGCAAATTAACACAGAAACACAAAATCAAATACGTCATGTTCTGATTTATAAGTGTGGGATAAACATTGAGTAAATATGGTCATAAACATTGGAGCAATAGACACTGTGGTATACTGAAGAGGGGAGGAAAAGAGGGAGCCGTGAGTCGAAAAACTGTCTGTCTTCACTTCTCAGGTGCATACGGTGCTGGGAAAACTAGCTATCCACAAGCAAATAAATAAAATGGACCTTTAACTCACACCTACACAAAAATCAAAAATCAAGTAAAAATAAAAGATTGAAATGTCTAAAATCTGAATCGATAAAACCTTTAAAACAAAATATAGGGGAAAACTTCATAGCAATTATCTTGGTAATGCTTTCTTGGATATAATACCAAAAGCACAAGCAAAGTAACAGAAACAAAAAACAGACAAGCGGGATTACATAAATATAAAAAGCTTCTGTACAGCAAACAAAATAATCGATAGAGTGAAAAGGCAAATACAGAAAAGAAGAAAGTATTTGCAAACTACATACTCTGAGAAAGTGTTATTATTCAAACCTTATAAACAACTTCTACAAATCAATGACAATAAGTAATTTTTTAAATTTTACTTCAAAAGCTCTAGGAGTACAAGTGGTTTTTGGTTTTGTGGACGAATTATGCAGTGGTCAAGTCTGGACTTTTAGTGTTTCCATAATCCAAATAGTGCACATTTTATCCAATAGGTAATTTTTCATCTCTCACCCCCCTCCAAACATACCCCTTCTGTGTCTCCAATTTCCATCATACCACTCTGCCTGTCCCTACTGTAACCATTGCTTATCTCCTACTTGTAAGTGAGAATGTGCCATATTCAGTTTTCATTCCTGATTCATTTCACTTAGGATAATGACTTCAATTCACTGCAAATGACATGATTTATGTTTTTTATAGCTGAATAGTATTCCATGGTGTATATGTACTACATTTTCGGTATTCACTGAACAATTGTTGGACACTTAGGTTTATTCCACGTCCTTGCAATTTTAAATTGTGCTGCAACAAACATAACTGTACAGCCGTCTTTTTAACATAATGACTTCCTATCCTTTGTGTAGATACCTACTAATGGGATTGCTGAGTTGAATAACATATCTACTTTTAGTTCTTTGAGAAATCTCCATACTAGTTGTCATTAATTTACATTCCCACCAACAGTGTGTAACAGTTACCTTTTCACTATATCCCTTTCAACATTTACTGTTTTTTGACATTTTAAAAGTGTCCATTCTGGGCCAGGCACGGTGAGTCACCCCTGTAATCCCAGCACTTTCGAAGGCCAAGGCGGGCAGATCACGATTACAGTAGTTCAAGACCAGACTGGCCAAGACGGTGAAACCCCGTCTCTACTAAAAGTACAAAAATTAGCTGGGCATGGTGGTGTGTGCCTGTAATCCCAGCTACTCCGGAGGCTAAGGAAGGAGAATTGCCTGAACCAGGATCACAGAGGTGGAGGTTGCAGTAAGCCGAGATCGCACCACTGCACTCCAGCCTGGCCTACAAAGCAAGACTCCACCTCAAATAATAATAATACTAATAATGTCCATTCTGACTGGGGTGACATGGTATCTCATTTTGGTTTTGATTTGCAATTCTCTGGTAACTAGCAGTGTTGACCATTTTTTTCATATGTTTGTAGGCCATTTGTATATCTTCTTTTGAAAAATACTCATGTCTTTTACTCATTTTTAATGGGTTATTTGCTTGTGGCTTGTTGAATTGTTAAAGTTTCTTATAGATTCTAGATATTAGTCCTTTGTCAAATGTCCAATTTACAAATACTTTCTCCCATTCTGTAGGTTGTCTGTTTACTCTGTTGATTATTTGCTGTTCAAAAACTTTTTAGTTTAATTAAGTCCTATTTACTTTTTTGCATGCAATATAAATAATTTGATTTTAAAATGGGCAAAAACTTGAACAGACATTTCTCTAAAAAAGACAATCAAATAGCCATCAGGTATATGAGAAGACGCTGAACATCGCTAATCATCATATAAGTGCAAATCAAAACCACGTAAGATATCACATCATACCTGCATTATGATTATTATCAAAAAATCAAAAGTTAAGATGTGGTAACAATGATGTAGCTGCTATGGAAAACAGCATGTAGATTTCCCCCCACCCACCAAAAAAATAAAGCTACCATATGATCCAGCAATCTCACTTCTGGGTATGCGTCAAAAAGAATTGGAATCAAGATCCCAAGGAGATATCTGCACTCCCATGTTCATTACTGCATTAATAATTATAATAGGCTAGGCCCTGTGGCTCATGCCTGTAATCCCAACACTTTGGAAGGCCAAGGCGGGTGGATCACGAGGTCAAGAGATCAAGATAATCCTGGCCAAAATGGTGAAACCCCATCTCTACTAAAAATACAAAAATTAGCTGGGCATGGTGGCTCACGCCTATAGTCCCAGCTACTCGGGAGGCTGAGATAGTAGAATTGCTTGAACCCGGGAGGCGGAGGTTGCAGTGAGGGGAGATCATGCCACTGCACTCAAGCCTGGCACCTGGTGATAGAGCCACGCTCTATCTGAAAAAAAAAAAAAACATAACAATTCACAATAGCCAACATATAGAAATATTCCAAGTGTCCATTGATGTATACACAGATGAAGAAAATACGATATATACATATGCTGGAATATGATTCAGTCTTCAAAAATAAAGAAATCCTGCCATATGTTACAACATGAATAAACCTGGAGGATGTTGTGCTAGTAAAATTAGCCAGTGACAGAAGGACAAATACTTCATGATTCCACTTATATGACGAGTGTAAAATACTCAAACTCTAGAAGTAGAAGGTAGAGTGGTGATTGTCAGAGGCTTGGTTGAGAAGAAAATGGGACTTGTTATTTCATATGTATAAAGTTTCAGTTATTCAAGATAAGTTCTTCAGCTGTACATAATTATGACTATACTTTACTATACTGTGCTCTTAAAAATGTGTTAATACAGTGGATCTCATATTAAGTGTTCTTACCACAATCAAAAAGTATATTGTAAATAAGTAAATAAGCAAACCATGTGTAGAGCAATGATTCTAGTTTGTCGTAAGTCAAAATATATTATTAATACATCTCTTTGTGCCGGGAAAGTTTTGAGAAACTAAACACTTGTATTAAAGACCTATTTTGATATTATAAACTAAAGGAATTAATCTGAGTGGTAAGAAAGTAAAGAAAGATGTACCCTACATTTTTGGCTCCTAAGTGGATGGATGTCGGAATCATTTACTGACAGAGGTGAAGGACAGATGAAGATCATATTTGTCCTTTCTAGATATTTTAGCTGTGATGTTCTTGTGAAACGTCCAATTAGAATTGTTTTGCAGTAGTTGAATATACGCATATGGACCTCAGAGTAGACTCATGGACAAGAGATAAACATTTGGAAGTCATCATAATTTACATTGCATTTGAAGCTATGAGAATGAAAATATCACCTGATGAAAAAGTGTAGTAAGAATATAATGTTTGGGACCTAATTCTGGAAAACTGTCATATTTGGAGTCCCAGGAGAAAATAACTGGCTTGTAAAGAAGATTTAAAATGTCCAGAGCACCGAAAACTTTTGGAGGGTATGATGACAAGCAAAGCAAAAAAGAAGGTATTTCAAGAAAGTGGAAATAGTCCACTTAACGAACCTCTGCTGACAAGTTGCATAAGATTAGGACAAAGGAAATTGTCCTAATTTGACCATACAAAAGACAATATATACTTCAGCAAATATAATTTTGGTGGAACAGTGAGAGCAGAATTTAGACTGTAGTTAAGTAGAAAATAATTCAATATAATGTGAAGATAAATTTCTTGAACGCACTCACTCACAATAACAGTAACAATAATACCATATAGATATAAGTTGCTTTAAAATTTATATTATTGTTTAACCTTTATAACAAAACAACCCTGAAATACAGATCTATATACTTTTTCTATAACTAAGGACACTGAATAGTTGGTGACAAATGTAAGTTAGAAAGCTAGTTAGGAATAAAGCTATGATTAAAATCCAAGTCTGATTTCAACTCCAGTCCTCTTTCTTCCTTAAGAAGAATCAAGGGAACCAGGAATGGCTAAATTATTACAAAGTGTTCTCTGCTATATCACAGAAAATAGTTCAGAAGATTAAGTTTCAGAATCTCTCTCTCTCACACACACACACATACACACACACGCACACACACACACACACACACAAAATTCAAAAGACAAGTTCTAATGATGGTGGGCCAGGCATTAATCTGCCTGAAGCACATCATGACAATCAATCTCCAATAAATCGAATACAGTATTATATCCGTTTGCCAGTGTGTCTTGTCTTAAACAAACAAAAAAATTTCTGTAAATATTTTAACCACTAGGTGGTGTTGGAATGACACAAGAAATTCATTATTGTACAATTTGTCTTAGATTGCAATCATCCAAAAACTCCTACACCACCTACCCAAAACATCTAAGCCCCACCAAAACTGCCTGATCAAAATCTTGAAATGGATAACAGCATCATGTGAAACAACTGGAGAAATGTAAATGTAAAATAATGAAGTTTCTGAGAGTAAAATGCACTTGAATACTTGGAGAATATATAAAATTAAAGAAGAATATGGCTGTTATTGAGAAATTATCATCAAAGACAATAAAAATTTAAAAGATGTGAGAATTGTAAATTAAAATATTACTTCAAAATGACTTTGAACTTGATATATATTAAAGTCAGTTAATGTTTATATTTTTAAAAAATTGGATGTTGGGATGGTTTAATAATTCATTCATTTTTAAAACAAAAAAAATGTCAAATCTTAATCAGAAAAAGAAATCCAAACCAATAAAAAGTTAAGTAGCTAAAAATTATCCATTTTAGAGACATAATTATTTTGCTTTAATTTAATTGAGTCTGCCAGATTCAAATCTCCTGACTTGCCTTAACCTACAACACACACACACACACACACACACACACACACACACACACACACAAATACCCCCCATTATTCTCATGAAAATTTACAGCCAAAATATCAAATATTATCTCACTCAGTCAACACCTTTAGATACTTTTTCCAAGCTTCTTTCAACTAGCTTTTCAGAACTGAAGTGCAGGGAACTGACAATTCAAGAGAAGTGTTAATGTGCACAGGCCAAAGAAATAATCTAAGAGAATAAATGTCTTACAATTAAAATCCAAAAGCATTTTATTTATACCCCTTCTGCCCCCAATCCCAATCTTACCTTTTTAAGTAGCTAAAATGTATTATTTGTTGTAAAGCTATTGGTGTCAGCCACTTGAGTAAATGGCACAATCTCCTAGTCTCCTACTGATTTAAAAGGAAATCCCATATCAGCTTTTGTAAATGTCCAGTTTGAGTTATGGCAGAAGCTATTTCAGATACTATAATTGCCTCTCTTAAATCTAAGCTATCTCCATCTCAAGGTCTTGAAAAAGAATGTTAGCCCATTTGTTTCCATCTAAGTGGAAGATTTTAAATTTCACTACTTTAATAGTCTGTTTATCTGTACCAAACCAGTAAAGAGGATTACAACTGTGTTTGCTGCAATGAAGAGCTTCTTTCTGGAAAAGTCTGGGAGCAGGTAAACAAGGGAGAAACAAATTGCTCCCCACAGTATCCTATAGGCTATAGTAAACGGGTCCTTTCTCGTAATTCAATTCATATCATATTTGTTTGTTTGTTTGTTTTTAGAGAGAGAAAAGAAAGAAAGAAAGAAACAGCAAAAGAAAGAAAAAAAGAATGAAAGAGAGAAGGAAAGAGGACGAGAAAGAGGGAGAGAGATTGGGATTCTTGTTTTATTGCCCAGGCTAGAATGCAGTCTAAAAATGGGTATTAAAAACCTCTTTTATGCCAATAATTATGCTTAACAATGAAGACAGGAAGGAATAGGGGATGAAAATAACAAATAAGCAGACAACCAATATTTT